>JAJOOO010017734.1:0-50597 GCA_029582685.1 Solanum piurae
CATATATCTACATCACAAGAGAAATTGTTAACAAAAACAAATGAATTTAGACTACAATAAAAATTAAACTAATACAAACTTCAACTGACGTTATTACAGGTCATATAAACTTTTCTTCGTCGAAAATACTTAAAAATTAAGAAATAGTAAATCAGTAAAACAAAAGGGCAATGTTTATATAGTAATAACAATTTTGAAGCAAACCTCCTGACAATCTAAATCACATAAATAGCATTGATAAATAAAGTCATTCTTTTGTCTTGAGAATCAAAAAAATAAATCGTGACAATTCTCTAACTCTTGAGAAATTTAATAATTTATGAAAAAGATATTCAGAAGCATATATCTACATCACAAGAGAAATAGTTAACAAAAACAAATGACTTTGGACTACTTCATGTTAACTTCATATATTGGAACAGTACATACTGATGAGTCCACGATTTGGACTCATAGATTTAGTGTCCTCGAATGCATATTTTGTCTCAATAACTGATGTAAATCCTTGAATTTCAGGTATTTGGACTTAGGGACAAAGCATGGACACTATTGAGCAAAAAGGAACAAGGCAACTGAAAGAACGAAGAAAAGAAGGCATGAGGATCGCCTAAACCATTGGGCGAGTCACCGAATGGCCTTGGTCTCGCCTAATGTTCCAGTGTGCCAAGCCCTGAAGGAGAAAGTCAAGTTGGCAAAATAAATGAGCAGTCGGTGAGTCGACAAACGGTTCCGCAATGCAGTGCTATATAGCCCAAAGTTACAGGACCTCTTGGATGCTAAAGGCAAAAGTAAAAAGGCGATACAAATGACCAAAGGGCGGATCGCCGAGTGGATCGTTGATCCCGACTTATTTCACCGACTGGTCCTTTGCAGCACACTTTTTGACAACTATAAATACTTGTTTAAATTTTTAGATTAGTATCTCATATCAGAGTATTATTCAGTTTTTGAGAGACATATTTCCTTAGCTTTGAAGATTTGAAGATTTCCATCTCTATGAAATTGGAAGTGGGTATTGAAGATTCTTCATCTTAGACATTTGTAAAAACAATATTAATCGTACCCAGTTGATGGAAACACATTTTGGTATCGATTTCTATCTTTTTAATATGTCTATCTAAAACTCCAATTCTTGGAGTGTGATTATGTGATTATGGGTTGAGTTAACTGATGGGTATTGCTAATTGATCGTCTATTTCCTGTTTAAAAGTGATTTCATTCAGTAATTGTTGTTGAATTTAATGGTTATAATTGCAAATACAATCCTAACTTCGTGTTTTTAGCTTGCTCGAGAGAGAGGTTTTAAAACCAAAATTATTGAATCGATGGTCTGTGGGTATTGGATTGTCATGGGTTCAGCTCGAGAGAGTGAACCCTAAACCCTTTTCCACACATTCAGCTCGAGAGAGTGAATGGACTAAAGCGAAGGTTGTGCTTCATTGTGGCTTATTAGTGTTCGAGAGAAACCAATTCGATTCGGGGTAAATTGTTCGAGAGAAAGGTTACCCCGACTAAAGTCTAGTTTATTCACTGATTTGCGGTGGTTTACTATTAATTGCAACTACCCTGTTGTTTACCTTACCCCATAATCCTATCACATCCCAAGAATCCCGTCTCCATATTCGTATTTTCATATTATTTGTTGTTTTTAGTTGCTACTTGACTACAAACCCCTTTTTAATATTTGACACTTGTGTCAACCTTTAATTTATCATGTTTTTCTTCATAAATGTTTTTAGCTATAATTCACTTGAGCATATTTATGCTTTTCTGTTGATTCTTGAGTACGAACCACTCCCTTGGGACTCGACCCCAACTCACTAGTTGGGTTATATTACTACTCACGATCGTTGGCACTTGAACTACAAGTAGTGTCTTGATACGTGAAATCACATACTAATGTATATACTAAGCAAAAAAATCATTATTATATCATCATAATTATTTTCCTCAAGTACTCGAGGTTAAGGAATATACCCTCATACAATAGAACAATTTACTCCATTAGAATAGTGGTACCTCAAATTCCGCTAAACTTCGAACTCACTGAACGACAATAAATCACACATAATTTTTTTAAATGCAAAAAGAAGAAGAATAGAAGATTAAAAAAATGTGGTTGAAAAATGAGAGAGACCCCTCTATTTATAGTCAACAAAGGGTAGTATGAACAAGTGTTTTTTTGTGTCTTATCTGAAAAATCATGACCTTTCCGAGAAGTCACAACTCTTTGAAAACGTCACAACTTATTGAAAAAGTCACAAATATTTGGAAAAGTCATAACTCTTTGGAAAAGTCACAACTCTTTGGAAAATTCACAACCCTTTGAAAAAAGTCACAACCTATCAGAAAAGTCACAACTCATCGAAAAAGTCACAATCTAAATTAGGGATATTATAGTAATTTAACATTCAAGTTTGGAGTTCATGCTTTTAAGGTACCTAAGTTAGGAATATTATAGAAATTTAACATTCAAGTTTGGAGTTCATGCGTTTAAGGTAATATAGATATATAAAAACACTTCAAAAGTAAAATAATTTGAAACACGCCTTTAATATATGTGATGTTTTGTGATTCTACATGTTTTTGTTATTTTTTTAATGCGTTGAATTTTACAATATCTTTAGGTTTTAGCAAAATCATAATTAGTTTTATTTTAAATTATTTACAAGGACACAACATGAAAAACATAATTAAGAAAAAATTAATTAAAAACTACAAACAAAAATCAATATGAATAATATATAGTTATACCTAAACTACCTTTAACCCTAGAAATTTTATTTTATATGCCGATAAGTTGTTAATTAGTTGAATAAGTTATTTGTTAAATAAACCAAATAAAATATGTTGATAGTGCTTCAACATTTTTAAATAGTAAGTGTACATTTATTATATCCTACTTATAATACTCTCTTAATTGTCACGCCCCGAGCCTACACCCCAGACGTGGCTGGCACTCGAGAACCATTGCTGGCCCCAAGCGAACACTTGGCCTGACTTACTTACTCAACGGAAGACTTTAAGCATTAAGAAAAGAACTCAAATGTAAGATAACTCAATTGTCTCAAACTAAACTCGTAATGTTTTAGAAATAAACATTTAACTTAGCCAAAGTGGCAACTCAAAAATGAACATAAGTCAATAACAAGATAAAGACAAATGAACTAATTGATTGTCTCTCTATGAAGCCTCTAATAACTGAGATGGATGTCGGGACAAGACCCACGACATCCTAATGAACTAAATACTGAAAAGCAATAAAAAGGGATCCTCCGGAAGCAAGGACTCTCACCAACAAACTCTGGAGCTCAACTAGAATCAACGATGCGCTGGATGTTGATCCTGATCACATGTGTATGCATCATTAAAAGATGCAGGCCAAATGGCATCAGTACATTGAATGTACGAATATGTGAGGGGAAATCTAAAACAAGACATAAGCTTTAAAGGAACTGAAAGAAACACTTACCTTGGCTTTACTCAACTCATGAACAACTTCACTCAAAATAAAGCAATAAAGCACATGCAATATATAGAAAGCCTTTAAAACAGTAACTTAGTTCGTTAAAGAAAATGCAATAACAAACTCAATTTTACTCATATAATAAAGTAATATAGTTTCTGTGGGAGTTTCTCTATTCGACAACCACCACTATAAGCCTAAGTGGTAATACAGTATCTTGCCCACGCTGCCAGAACTGTCCTATACTTTGTCGTCATATAGAAAGCCTTAACTAAGTGGATCCACTAGTCTATGCTAAAAATCACTAAGGAATCATCTAAAAAGTATGATCCTTTACTACCCATGATGGCTACATGGTTTATGGAGATGTGACTTATCTGAACTCAAACTCGTCTCCATATCGATGCTCAATACTACTCCCAAAATACTCAGCTCATATGTTTAAAAACATAACTTCTTTCTTTGGTTTGAGAAAATTACTCAAAACGTAGCATAAAATCTCTCTTGGAATCGGTGTTCTCTTTCTTGCTCAAATATGAAAACATTTACTCTTTAACTGAAAACTAGATCAAAGGCTCTTTTGGAAATCAAGGTTCCCTTTTTTCTTTAAATGTGAAAACATTTTACTCTTTGGTAACACATAGTCCTCATATACTCTTTTGAAGAAATGAACTTCAAACTTTACTCTTTACTCAACTCAAAACTCAAGTCTTAAAACAAAGATAAAACATTTGTAAAAGAATTTTGGAAGACTCTATGAACTCCTCTCGACTTGACTCTTAACTTCTCTTGAGTTGACTCTTAACTTTCCTTGAATTGAATTATGGATTCAAGGATTGTGATTTGTGATAGGAAAGATCTCATGATGTTTAGGAGTGTTTTTAGATAGTTAAATATGAGAAAAGATCAAGAAATCACTGTCCGGGAGAAAGTCCGCGACGTGGAGATCGATGCATTTAATTATTTAGTCGCAAAATAAATTTTAAAGCAGAACGGTCCGTGATCGCTCCGCGACGCGAAGAAACTTTTTGTGAAATGGAGGACCAGGTCCGCGACGCGGACTGGGGCACCAGATTAGCCCGACATTTTCCTTCTTCATTTTCTAACCCCAATTCACCTAAATTCAATTATTTTTCTCCATTTCTCTTTAGATTCAGATACCCAGCATACGTAGACAAGAATCTAATCAAACACAACGCTAAAATCAACCTTCAACTCTCAAGAACTCCTCAATCTCATCCCAAAATTCAAGAACGAAAGCAATTCAAGAATATAACTCAAGAACATCAAAGTCTCAATCTTTTAGGATGAAAATCATACTGAAATAAATATGTTTGGCGCGTGGGTGAACGAACCCAACGCTATGTGAACTCACATACCTCGTAGGGATCATCCCTTGACGAAATCCACAAGCTATTCTTGAAGACCTTGACGATTCTTGCTCCTTCTCCTTTTTTCTCCTCTTCTTTTCTCTTCTCTCAAAACCCTAACTTAGTTTTTCCAATTTTCTAAACTGATCTAATTCTTATTAGACCCCAAATAAACTCCTAAAAATGAATTAAATAATTGTGTGAGGAAAATACCAACCTACCCTTCCAAAATCCGGATTACACTTTCCTTATCCAATCAGCCCAACTTCCAATAGCCATATCTCACTCATACGAACTCGCAATTGCACCAACTCGGTGGCGTTGAAAAGAAAATTCCAAGATCTTCCCTACAGTATCTGGAAGCACACCTAACTCATCCTTATCTAGGATTTATGGTCGTTTTAAGTTGACCAAAAACACAAACTTAACATAACTTAACAAATTTCTAGATTTTTCATTCTTTCCTAAAATGACTATTTCCAATTCTAGCTCTTTCTAGTTCTTTCAATTAGCGAGATGTTATATTAATGCACAGATCTCAATGTCAATTAAGTGACTTCCGCGACTTCCATCGCTTTTCTAAGTTGTTATCATTGACATCGCAAAAGCATCATGTAAATTTCACATATGGTCATATGAGTATCACTTATTCTTATAAGGAAAAAGACATAAATTCACCTCTAAATTTATCACAAAAAGTCAATTATATGTTTAAACTATCATGGGGTGATTTATTACACACTCTTACTATTCAAAAATGAATTATTTTAACCCCTAAAACTGAGTGGAAATTTATTTTTTTATTTTTTTTAAAAAAGTTAGGTAAAAAAATAAATCAAAATCTTCCTTTTACCACCATCCTACCTCCATCCCCACCCCACACCTCCTCTTATTCTTCTTCACACGCAACCCCCATCTTCTTCATCTTTTTATCTTTTATATCTTTCATCATTTTCCATATCCAATTTCCATCCACCCCATCCCATCTCCACCATGATCCTCACCCCCACCCCACCCCCCACTTCCATCATATCCTATTTCAATGCTTATCCAATTTCACCATCTACATTATATTTGAATTTTATCTTCATCTTTGTAGGTGGTTGATAAAACTGATGATTGAGTTTAAAAAATAAAATATACTAATGAATTTGTTGGTGAAAAATTGGCAAAGAAGTGGGAATTGAAGGAGGTGAAGAAGAAAAATTGATATTTACAATGGTGGTGGGTTTTCACTTTTTGATGGTGATGATGTGATTTTGGTGATGAGTTTGTTTATAATTGTTGAATTTTGTAATGGATTGTAATGACTCAGTCAGTAATTTTTTGGAAACTTTTGGGAATTTATTGTTTTGCTCCTCATGATGTCGATCTCGAGTCATTTTTTATTAAGTTTGAGAAGTTGGTTTTGAACATTGAGTTAAAAATTGAGAATTTGGTAAGTTTTGAGTTTGAAAGACTAAGTTGTGAATGAAGTGGTTTTAAGTGTCTTTTGGAGTTTCGAGTGTCGGAATGTGATTCCGTCGATTCCATCAGTCTCGAAATATGAAATCTAATTTAAGAGAGTCGTTAATTTCAGCTTCCAAGTCTTTTGAGCATTTGAGGTCCTAAGTTGTGAAATTATGGAACCCTCCACGTTTACGGAGCTTGTGGTTGTGTTCGCGGGAGGTCAATGTGTTGACCACCATATTCGCGGGAGACCTGCTAGTTTGCGTAAGTCAAGGTCATTAAAACCCTCATTCGCGGGCAGGGGTTCGCGTTCGAGGACGACCCCTGACAGTGTTTAAACCCAAATATTGGGATTTCTTTCCCACTTTTATTTTTGGAGCTTGGAGAACTCGTTAAATGCAATTTTAAGTGGGTTTTTTTAGATGAAATTGTTGGGTAACGTTTCTTAACTCTAAATTTTTTATTACGCAGTATTATTATTATTGAATTTTTTAGTTTAAATCAAGATTGTGGGTTGATAAATTGGGGGTTCTTCATGAACTTGAGTTTTTAAGTAAAAGTGAGTTTATGAATTGTGTTTAAGTCCTTTTTCGAAATGATTTTCCCTATTGAGTTCCTAAAGTCTTGAGTAATGTTTTCAAATATTAAATTTTGGATTCAAACCTATTTTCGGAATTGGGTTTGTATTGATTGACCCACTTTTCAAGAGAAAATTATGTGGGTATTGTTGTTTCCAGAAATTTATTGTGAATACTTGCTTTTGCATAGATTGTGTGGCTTTGGATGTGATCCGAAAGGGGAAGACTCAACTATTGGAGTGATTGTTGATTGATTTAAGGCAAGTGGATTCCCAAACCTTGTATCCTAGCTAGTTAAATTCTTATGCTTCATTTGTTTATTGTGTGTTGGGAGTAATGGGAATGAGGTGAAGGGTTTATATTGTCCACTTTTTATGTCTAAATGAATAAAATGGGGTTGAAATGAGAAAGGGCTATGTGATGAACATGATGATGTGAATTGCCAAGGGTAGTTTTGTCATTTAATAAATTTATCCCATCACAAATTGTGATGGGATTATTATACCACCCATTTGGAGGGATAACTTATCCTGATACTATTTATTAATCCCAGGATAAGTTATTCCAAATTTTCCAACCAAACATTGAATTAAGTGCCACTAAATATTTATCACGAGACTATTTGTGTTTATCCTTCACACCAAACGACCCCTTAATATATAATATATTTGTATGAAATAATAAGCGGTATTTATACCTCATATATAGTTTTATGCACTATAATATAAATCAGAATTTCGTCAAACTTCATAGGATGATTTCTCTGAAACGACAAGATGAAATCTTTTGAAAATTTATGTCGAGGTAGATCTAGTGATGACCTATCATTTTCAATAGGTGAGACATCATGATTCACAACATAAATTGATTGATAAATATTTACAAACTTGTTGATAGTTTAGTGTTAAAATTTTGCTATAGTAAACACGTCTGTAATTTATAATTTTCTACAGTTGTGGGTGAAATTTTGAGATGATTCTTGTTGTATTAGATTCATTTCGTCAAGATCTATCACTTGATTTGGAATTTGAATTTTTTGGAGGTCGAAAGGGTTTGTAGTCCCATGACAGCCCTCTAGTGCCCTTGAGCTCATTCTTTGGGCCAATTTCAGTAATTATTGAAAACTTAGGCTAAATTATATAAAGTAACTTTATGAGTTATACTAAAGTGTAATTATTTATTTGTAGAATAGTCATTAGTCATTAATCAGTATCGTTATTTTTGGTCCACAAAGTGTCAACGATTGCTAGTCAGTATAATAACCCAACTAAATGAGTTGGGGTAGAATCCCACAGGGAGTGGTACGTGCTTAAGATTCAAAAGTAAAGTAAGAATATGTTCAAAATCAACCATAGGAATAGACATTTACGAGTAAAAACATAATTCAAATTAAGGGGTGACACGAATGTCAAATAACAGGGGGGTTTTATTTTAACTATCACCTATAACAACAGCAAATAACACGAATTAACAAATAATGAGATGAGGTATTGGGATGTGATTGGATTATAGGCTAATATAGACAACTGGGTATTTGCAACTGTTATTAAATAGCTGTAAATCAAGGACTAAGCTAGACTTTAGTGGGGATAAACTTTATCTCGAACAATTTACCCCGAATCAAGTTGGTTTCTCTCGAACACCAACAAGCAAGCAAATAAGAAAAGCCTTCGCTTTAGTCCATTCACTCTCTAGAGCTGAATGTGCGGAAAAGGGTTTAGGATTCACTCTCTCAAGTTGTACCCACGACAACCCAATACCCACTTCTAAACAGCATTTAAACTAACAGTTAGCAATACCCACTAGCTAAATCAACCCATAATCACACCCCAAGAATTGGGGTTTTAGCAAGACATCATAAAAAGATAGAAATTGTTACCAAACTGTGTTTCCATCAACTGTTAAGATTAATTTCGTCTTTACAAAGGTCCAAATTAAAGAATCTCAAAGACCCACTTCCAATTTTTTTTAAATGGAAAACTTCAATTCTTCAAAGCTAAGGAAAAGTTTTGTCTCAACACCAATTCAGAACTCTAAATTATAAAATTTTAAACTAAGATTATGATAAAAGATGCTTAAAACTAATGTTTGAAAATGTATTTATAGTCGCCAAAAATATGTTGCGAAGGACAATTCGGCGCAGTAAGTCGGGATCGTCGATCCACTCGATGATCCCCCATTTGGTTAGTTCCCTCACCTTTTTACTTTGGCCTTCAGCATCCTCAAGTTCTGTAACTTTGGGCGATCTAACTCTGCTTCGCAGAACCATTCGGCAACACGCCGATTGCTCCTTTCTCTCGCCGATTGCTCCTTTCTCTCGCCAAATTGATTTTCTCCTTCAGGGCTTGGCACACTAAAACTTTAAGTGAGATAGTGGCCATTCGGCGACTCACCCAATGGACTCGGTGATCACTAGGCCTTCTTTTCTTCGTTCTTTCAGTTGCTTTGTTCCTTTTTGCACAATAGTGTCCATGCTTCATTCTTCAATCCATGTACCTAGAAATCAAGGATTTTCTATCAGTTATTTGCACAAAACAAGCATTTGAGGACACAAAATCTATCCAAATAAATCCCTAAGTGAGTCAAATCGTGGACTCATCAGTTGTGTCTGCCAATGAAATTTGCACGGCTGAATCGATCATCGCCTCCTCACCCTCTGTCCAGCCCTCACAGGTAGCCTCCTCGTCAACGACAAGATGTTCCTTATCAGTCTCAGCTTCGGACTCTGCAACAGCCATCTCCTCAACTCGAACATCATCTCATGTGGCAGCCGGAGGCATATCCATATCTTCTCGCATGTCGAGGATCTCCACAATCTCGAAAATCATTGACATATTTGTGGACTTCAACTGGTCCACATCTTTCCTCAGATCAGTAATTGCGGCCTTTAGAGCCGTCACCTCCTCAGTGGCCCCTTCGGCTTGCTCACACACCGCTATTCGTGCCGCAAGGGCATCAATAGATGCAATGATAGGTGTCACAGTAGCAGTCAGGGCCCTCTCAATCATCCCAGGAACGGTGGCCTCAATTCTGGAGGCACGCCTATCAGGAGAGTGGGCTAGATGCCCCATCTATAGTATCACAACCTAGGTGAGTGGAGGTCAGGAAGCACCAGCAGTAGACCTAGGAGGCAGGGGAGCTGTAGAGGAACTATGAGTCACAAAAGGAACAACACTAGATATACCTGAAGGCGCAGGGGCAGGAGTAGACAATAATGCCTCTGCAGGTAATGTGTTGATGTGCCGCGAAATCATGGCACATTTGATACTTAATAACTATGAACTAATACTGGAATTAGGTGAAATTTTGGATTATTTGATGAGTTTGTTAAATGTGTAGGCAGAATCTGTGTTGTATAGAATAGTGGGAAAAAAAAACTGATGTTGACCAAGTGAAGTTCACGGGCCGTGAACTTCTCGTGCTAGTGAGGCAGTGCTGGGCCTTGAGAAGATGAAGAGCAGTAATTACCAAGTGAAGACCACAGAGGGTTCTACGGGCCGTAGTCCTCACCACGAACCGTGGTACCTGCAGTGAAGCTGAACCAGTGTGAAAGCAAGAAAGAGTAAAAAGAAGGTTGAAACCCAAGTGAAAACCACGGGCGACTTCACAGGTCGTGGTCCTCACTATGGACCGTGGTAGCTCTCGTGGTGCATTTTGTAGTGAAGGCATTGAAGACCCAATCTTTGGGAAAGTTGAAGGGAAGATCACGGAGGGCTTCAAGGCCCGTGAAGCCCTCCACGAACCATAGAAGTGGTCGTAGAGCCATCCGACATTTCATTCCTAGTTCGATTAGGACTCATTTTAAACATTCTATTTTGAATTACTTTAGGTCGTTTTTGGATTATCATTTATTATCTGACGTTTGATGACAAGGAACACAGTATTATTCTTAGCTTTCAATTTTTGGATTTCTGATTATTATTATCAGTTGAAAATTTAGATTCAGACTATCTGATTATCAAAGTGATTGTTGATTCGTCAATTATTTTCATAAGACTTTCTCAATATGTTTTCATCCCTTATTATTGATTGTTTATGTGAAAGCATGGGTGGCTAAATACCATGACTGGGGTTGTGGGATCTATGATGCTATTCTAGTTGCGATTTCGTAAAATGAGTAAAAGGCAATTTGTGTCTACAACCTGTAGTTTTTATCTTTCAATATCATCTTAGTCTAGTGAGTGCACGCATTAGACGAGTCTGTATCTGGTATTTATTCGAGAGAAAAATACCAGTTAGAAAAAAGTTAAATTAAATTAACAAATTGGAGTTAAAGCTTGAGTTCGAGAGAAAATATCTTCAACACCACATCATTTCAAGTGAAGTTCAGTGTTAGTAACACTCTAAGGTCGAGAGAACATAAGTGATCATTATCTGATTAGGCTGAGAAGCGTTAGATAAATTTAACTCGCAAGGATTCTGTAAACATTGATTTGCCTGCCACTCAAATTATGGGAGAACACTAGAACTAATGTTATGGTGAATACAATCCTGGTTTCTCTTAATTAATTGAATCAATATTACAACGAAATAGTTTGTTAGTCGTTAGTCTGGATTTTGACTGCAAGTTCTGGTAATTATAACAATTCAACCATACCCAATTTACTTTCCATTATTATTTGTCTAGGAGATAATAAAAATATTCAAATAAATGCGATAGTGAAACCTTATCTATGAAGAAATTCTTTGTGGGATCGACCTCAACTCTAGTTGAGTTCTGTAAATTGACATTGACCGTCGTTTAACACTTCTTATTTGAAGTGTAAGTTTGGACGTATCAAATTTTGGCGCCGCTGCCTGAGAATTTCATATCAGAAATGTTTTACTAGATTTTATTCGATTTGTAGTTATATTTCCTAATTTTACGTTTTGTTCTGTGTTTGCATCTCTTTCAGGTGAGTTCGATTGTGCATGCCCAACACTAGAAGTAAAGGAGCCCCATTGCTACCTTACGATCCTGAATTTTAGAGAACTATTTGAAATATGGTTAATGCATAAGAACTAGAGGCTCATAGGCACATACTGGGCTTAGAAGCTGAAATTGATGTTGTAAGGAATGTCCAGCAAACTGCTGGAATCAATCAACCTAGGCCAGGTGCCCAGCAAAATGTTGGAAACAATTAACCTAGGGCGGTAGATGATAACAGAGAGTTGGAAGGATTAGTCCCTCCCCAGCGCCAACCAATAGCCCCACGGGGTAGAGCTCAGCACCCAGCTCATATGATGTATGAAGAAGATGATGCTGACTTGGATGGAGCTGGAGCCACTGGAGCTATAGTATTACCTGCACTACCTCCAGGTGTTAAGTTCACCATCACCAGCACTATGATACAGTTGTTAAACCTGAAAGGTATGTTTAGGGGTGCACCTGGTGATGATACAAATCAACACTTGATGAATTTTGTGGCAATCTGCAAGTCACAAGAAATTCTTGGAGTTAATCAAACTGCGATAAGATTGAGGTTGTTCCCACTGTCCCTTACTGGAGAGGTAACAAACTGGTTGAATGAGATGCCAAATGACTCCATCAAAACTTGGACAGAGCTGAAGGAGGCTTTCCTGGAATTATTCTTTCCAGAATCAAAAGAACTACAGATGAAGGATGAGATTAGTACACACAAGCAGCTACCAGGAGAGGCAATGCATGATACTTGGTGAAGGTTTAGCCAAAAGCTGAATAAATACCTCAACCATGATCTTACCGAAAGGCATCTGAAACAGGCTTTTTATAGGTCTCTAAATTATGTTACTAAACCTGTTGTTGATGCAGTTTGTGGAGGCTCATTTATGAGGAAGTCGTTCTCGGAGAGCATGCAGCTGTTTGATGAGGTATCAAAGAATAATAGGGCATGGTACACAAGAGATGCGGAGGTAGGAGAGCTTGGGTATACATTTGAGCTTTCAGCTAAACAGAGGAAGAGAGAAGAAGAAAGGGACCAAGACATGGCGCACATGAGGACACAAATAGATCTACTCACAAAGCACATTGTCGCCAAGTCTGAAAAGGTAAATGTTGTGGGACAGCAAAATAGGTATAAGGACCAGGATATTGACCTTGATGAGGAAGCTAACTACTTGGGGAACCAAGGAGGTTTCCGGAATTATAACTCTGGAAATCAGGGTTACAATTCTTGAGACGCATGTCGGAACTATGGTAGGGATGGTAAGTATGATAGGCCAACAAATAGAGATCAGGGAAATTGGCAGAATAGAGATAGGAATAGGAATGATTGCAGTGGTGTTTATGTGCCCCCCGGTAATAGAGACCAGGCAAGTGGTAGTTCCAGCGGGTCTAAGCTAGAAGACATGATGGCTAAGGTACTCAAGAAAGTTGAATCAACTGATGTAGGGGTGAAATAAATGAGAGGTGATTTCTCGAGCATGAGTCAGTTGGTGGACTCTCACACCACCTCCATTAAACAAATTGAGCAGCAGTTAGGGCAACTCTCAGCCTCACTGAATCAGAGGAAAAATAGGTCACTACCAAGTGACACTATTCAAAACCCTAAGAAGGACGGGCACTGTATGGCCATCGCCACCAGGAGTGGTAAAGTTCTTACTGACCCAATTTCTGCAGGTACAAAATATGAGCAGGTCTTCAAGAAAGCTGGCAGAGAGGAGGATGACGTTGAACAAGTAGATGATTCGGAGGATCCCCAGCTTAAAGCATAACCTGCAAGAGGAAAAGAGAAAGAGGTCAAGGAAAACCTGCCTTTACAGCAGATTCGTAGACCACCTCATCCTTTCCCACAAAGGCTCAAAAAGAAAGCTGAAGATGGGAAGTTTACAAAGTTCATCACCATGTTGAAGCAACTTTCAGTAAATATACCATTGGTAGAACCCTGGAACAGATGCCAGGATATGCCAAGTTCATAAAGGACTTGGTTACAAAGAAGAGAGTTGTAAGTCGTGATTTTACTAACGATGTTCATCATTGCAGCTCAATTTCCACCAAATTTCTAGTTCAGAAGAAGGAAGATTCGGGTGCATTCACTATCCCATGCACCATTGGGTCAATTAAGTTTGCAAAAGCTTTGTGTGATCTAGGAGCCAACATCAACTTGATGCAATTAGTCATCTACAAGAAATTGGGATAGGGAATTCCAAGACCCACAATAATGAGGTTGATGATGGCTGATAGGTCAATTAAGCAGCCAGTGGGAGTCCTATGTGATGTACTTGCAAGGTGGGCACCTTCATCTCTCCAGTTGATTTCGTGCTCTTGGATTGCGAAGTGGACTTTGAGGTTCCCATCATTTTGGGAAAACCCTTTTTGGCCACAGGAAGAGCTTTGGTGGATGTTAAAAGAGGAGAGTTGAAGTTTAGACTCAACAAGGATGAGATAAAGCTCAATATTTGCAGCTCAATGAAGCAACCCAATGATATGAATGTGGTATTGGCAATAGAGGTGGTTGTTGATGAGGACATGAGGGTACCCATAGAAGAGAGGATGGATGTTGAAACCTTAGCTGCAGTGCTGATGAACTTTGATGCTGACCTCCGTTCTGACTATATAGAGACCGTGAATGCTTTGCAGAGTATGGGAGCACAATCGTATTCTCCAAAGAAATAGGACCTGGACTTGAAAAACAGGCCAAGCCCTCCAGCAAAACCATCCATCGAGGAGCCACTAGTGCTGGAACTGAAACAGTTACCCAGTCACCTCAGGTATGTATTTTTGGGTACTAATAACACTTTACATGTGATCTTGGCTGTAGATTTAAATGAAAAGCAGGTGCATGGGGTGATCAAGGTGTTGAGAAGGTACAAAAGGGTAATTGGGTGGACCATTGCTGATATAATTGGAATACCTCCTGGTATATGCACCCACAAGATTCAACTTGAGGAGGACTGTTGCCCAAACATTGAACACCAGCAGAGGCTAAACTCACCTATGCAAGAGGTGGTTAAGAAATAAATAATCAAGTGGTTAGATGTTGGGGTGGTCTATCCCATTTTTTATAGTCATTGGGTCAGTCCAGTGCAATGTATGCCCAAAAAGGGTTGTATGACTGTGGTGGCAAATGCCAAGAATGAGTTAGTCCCAAATAGACCAGTCACTGGATGGCGGGTGTGTATGTACTACAGGAAGCTGAACAAGTGGACTTTGAGGGATCACTTCCCCATGCCTTTTATGGACTAGATGCTTGATAGGTTGGCAGGTAAAGGGTGGTATTGTTTCTTAGATGGATATTCTAGCTACAACCAGATATCAATTGCTCCTGAAGATCAGGAAAAGACCACATTCACATGTCCTTATGACACCTTTGCGTTTAAACGCATGCCATTTGGACTATGTAGTGCACCAGTGACATTCCAAAGGTGTATGATGTATATCTTCTCGGGCATGGTTGAGGACACTCTAGAGGTATTTATGGATGATTTATCTATAGTAGGTGATACTTTTGATGACTATTTGTTGAATCTTAGTAGGGCTTTACAGAGATGTAAGGAGGCCAACCTAGTACTGAATTTGAAGAAGTGTCATTTCATGGTAAAAGAGGGCATAGTCCTGGGACATAAAGTATCACAGAAGGGGATAGAGATCGATAAGGCCAAGATTGAGGTGATTGAAAAGTTACCTCCGCCAATCTGTGTGAAGGGTGTTAGAAGCTTTCTAGGCCACACCGGGTTCTATAGGCGTTTCATGAAAGACTTCTCCAAAATTGCACACCCCATGTGCAAGCTTTTGGAGAAGGACGTGAAATTTGTCTTTGATGAGGCATGACTCAAAGCATTTGAGTGCCTAAAGGAAAAGTTGATTTCAGCACCAGTGATCATTGGCCCAGACTGGTCGGAGCCATTTGAGGTAATGTGCGATGCTAGTGGGATTGCATTAGGAGTTGTGTTGGGGAAGAAGCGAAACTACATGTTTCATCTGATTTACTATGCTAGTAAGTCGCTGAATGGGGCACAACAAAACTACACAATCACTGAGCAGGAACTAATAGCGGTGGACTATGCGTTTGAAAAGTTCTGAGCTTACCTACTGGGCACTAAGGTGATAATTCATACAGACCATGTTGCCCTAAGATACCTCATGGCAAATAAAGATACCAAGCCTAGGCTGATCCGATGGGTGCTACTTCTCCAAGAAATTGACTTTGAAGTGAAGGATAGGAGAGGCTGTGAGAACCAGGTAGCTGATCACTTGTCTATGTTGGAGGCTGCAAAGAAGGAAGAGCTTGAACTTGAAATAGATGATACATTCCCGGATGAACAGGTATTAGCTACAACTCTTGACCTTATTCATTGGTTTGTTGATTATGCTAATTTTCTTGTTAGTGATGTAATGCCTAAAGGACTAACATTTCATCAAAGAAAGAGGTTCATGCATGATGTAGGTAATTATTTCTGGGATGAACCATATTTGTATAGGATTTACGCTGACAACATCATCAGGCAGTGCATTCTTGAAGCTGAGATGTTGCACATTTTAGAGGCCTGCGACTCATCTCCAGTAGGTGGTCATCATGGTGGTGCTCGAACATCACACAAGATACTTCAGTGTGGGTACTACTGGCCCACAATTCATCAAGATGCAGTGGACATAATAAGGAGATTTGATGTCTGCCAGCGGCAAGGAGCCATCTCTCGATGCCATGAGTTACTCATGACACCTATTCTGAAGGTGGAATTGTTTAATGTGTGGGACATCGATTTCATGGGGCCATTTGTGTGTTCTTATGGGAAAAAGTATATATTGGTTGCAGTGGACTATGTGTCCAAATGGGTTGAGGCCGTTAATTTACCTGAGAATGATGGCAAGAGTGTAGTTGGTTTCCTGAAGAAGAATATCTTCTCAAGATTTGGCATACCCAGGGCTATTATCAGTGATGGTGGTTCTCACTTATGCAATAAAGTGTTCATTGCGCTTCTGACCAAGTATGGGGTTAAACAACACAAGGTTGCTACGCCTTATCACCCACAGACCAGTGGACAAGTAGATGTGTCCAACAAGGAAATCAAGGCAATCTTGGCAAAGATAGTGAATGCCAACATGACAGATTGGGCACGGAAGCTAGATGATGCTCTATGGGCATATCGGACAGATTTCAAGACACCTATTGGTATGTCTCCATATCAATTGGTGTTTGAAAAGGCATGTCATTTGCCGGTTGATCTTGAGCATAGAGCACTCTGGGCGTTGAAGAAGTTAAACCTCAAATGGAGCAAAACTGCAAACTTGAGGTTGGATCAGATCAATGAGATGAATGAGTTCCGTCTGAGAGCCTATGACAGGTCGGCACTGTATAAGGAGAGGATGAAGCTATATCATGACAAGCATATTGAGAAAAGAAGCTTCACTCCTGGTGACTTGGTTTTACTCTTCAACTCCAAACTTCGTTTGTTTCCAGGGAAGTTGAGATCTAAATGGTCTGGACCTTTTAAGGTCACACAGGTGTTTCAATCTGGTGCTATTGAGCTGGAAAATGATAAAGGCGAGAGGTTCAAAGCTAATGGCCAGATAATCAAGGCATATTTGGGTGTTCCTAAGGATGTGAAGATTGTAGAGGAATGCAAACTTGATGAAGTCTGAGTAATCAAGTAACCTACATCGCACCGCGACGTTAAATTGTGCGTTGCTTGGGAGGCAACCCAAGATGTAATTGTACTAGGTATTTTTCCCTTTTTCCTTATTTTTCTTTATTTTTATGGAGTCAATGTGTGTTGATGTGTGTAGGAGAGAATAGGTAAAAAAATACATAATCTGGTGCAGACTGACCTTCACACACGGTGGTGCCCTTCACGGGAACTTTCACAGTCCGTCAACTTGAGGACTAACCTAAGGAAGCTACTGGAAATTGCACGAAAAAGGTTCACAGAAGGGTTCACGGTCCGTCAGAGCTTGTACGGACTGTCTAGCCTCTAGTAAACCTCGGGTACAAATTTCAGTTCCAAGTCAACATCATGGAAAGTTTCACAGACTGTGATGCCCTTAACGGGCAACTTAACAGCCTGTGGTCATCCTCAGTCAACTGGTTCATCGAAGTCAGGTTCACGGACCGTGATGCCCTTAATGGGCAACTTCACGGTCCGTAGTCTACAACCCAGTGTGACCCATATTCGACCCGACCCGAGCTTGACCTAAAAAATTAAAATCAAGTTTATATTGCATCTTATATCGTACAGGTTAGTTTTTCTATATTTTCTTTTTCTTTCTGTAACGGTTAGAAATGAGGGCCATACTCAATCGATCCTAAAGCCACCCGCGAATCAAAACCCTAAGTTTAAAAGTTAATCCACTGATCATCATCAAGTTCATCTTTCTCTGTTTGAACGAAAGCCCTCAGTATTTTCAAGTAAGTAAATTCTTAATATATGCAATTTGTTCTTGTTTATAATAGACTTGTTTTGATTGGCATGAATAGACATTGGTACACTAGTTTTGTTCTAAATTGTTACTAAATTGCAGTGGGTTAGGTTGATTGAGAGTTTTGTTGAGTTGTTCTTGTATGTGGGTTTATAACAGGGGGTCAAATGTGTTGGTACCCTTGTTAGTTGTGATTTTATGCTAATGGAGTGAGTATTCTGAACTGGGTTGATCGGTAAATAATTGGTTGGTTGTGAACTCTGTAATAAAATGGTTGTTGGTGCTGAAAACATTGGATTTTAGTGTATGAGTGAAGGAGACAACTGTAACACTGACCAAGTGTAAGATCACGATAGGTGTTACGGACCGTGGAAGCCACCACGGGCCGTAAAACTGATCGTGGACCACATATGGAGTCAACTCATCCCTCAGACTCAGTTCACGGGCAGTATCACGAACCGTGGTGAACTCCACGGGCCGTGAAGACTTCCGTGAACAACACTTGGTAAAAAGTTATGTGGTCAATTTTTGCACACTTTCTGTCTCAACTCCACGAGGAAGTTCACGGTCCGTGGTACTTACCATGGCCTATATAAGCTCCCGTAGAGTTTACTTGGTTTATCATTTTTAATTTTTCTGTCTTTTAGTTGTTGTTTGTCTTTTGATTATGTGGTCCTTCTCGATGATAGATTGGGTGACGGCATTATTAAGGCAAGGCATCGCGATGAATTTACACAGGGGAAGTCTAAGTACCTGATAGTGCATCATTTGACTGTGTTGAATACTCATAAGTTTTGTATTTTCTCAGGTACGATGGGTCCCAGAAGAAAGAATGCAACAAAACTTGCCCCCCGTACTGCTTCCTAATCAGAAGGTCATGACGACTCCGAAGCTAGTGGTTTCGATGTACAAATAAGTGTTACCCATGAAGATCACTCACCCCGAGCCACTAGATTATTGACCAAAAGAGCTATCCTCCAGGACACTCTTACTCATTCTAAAGAAGGTGGTGGCAGTTCTGATAACGGCAAGGATTCGGAAATTCAATCTGATACTGCTACTGGTAGCCAATCTACTGATACCTCGGGGGGCAGTGCAGAATCTGAAAGTGGTTCTCAGGATGATACAAACACCTCTCCATCTGTGGTTAATACAAAAGCTGAAACTCGAGTGAGAGAGGAAGCGGCTACTATAGAGGATGATGAAGAGATCACCGATGATGATACTATGGTGATGTATGTGATCGCCCATGAACCTAATCCTGCACTGAGACCACAGCTGATTGCTTGTTACCGATCAATGTGGACTGTGAACCGGTCCAAAGAATTTTTCAACAATGAGATTGTGAACAAGACTGGCGGCTTCAAGAATCGAGCAATCATGCCTGAGACTAGAGTGGTAGTAGCTGATATCAAAGCATTCTCAGACATCTATCGGATATTTCAGCTCCATTAGTTCGACTGGATGGACAATGCACCTGGAGAATACTCTAGACACCTGGCAAGATAATTTATTCCTCTTATCCAGCTACATTGATGAATTTTGTTGCGGATACAGAGACCACAAAATGTGAACAGAAAGACATGGCTATTACCTGGGGTCCACTCAACTCAATCATAGTTAGAGGTAAATCAATAGATATTTTTGAGGCTTTGATTAACCGAATATTATACGGCCCGGAATGCTCTGCACTAGCTTCAGTTGGCCTTTTCGAGGGCAAACATCATAAGGTCACTAGTGATAGTACGATGGAAGATCAGAATTCTTGAGAAAGGGTTTTACGCTGGATTGCAAAGAACATTGCCATAGAAGGGGGGAAAATGCAGTTTGGATCACCACAACTCCAGCACTCATCACTAAAGCTTCGCTGTATTTTCCAGTCAAGGTTTGGTGGGCTATCGTCCGAGCACAATTGTGACCGACAGCTAATGATAACACTTTTTCACCTTCTCTAGCCTCGTTGGTAGCCTATCTTATGGTTGGTTACCCGGTCAATGCAGGACGGATAATAGTGACCGAGATGAGAGACAGGGCACAAAATGAGAGAGCTGCACTTCCTTTTCCCTGTCTAATAGGGAAATTATGTTGAGCAACGAACATTCCTCCGAATAGTCTGGTTGACAGATGGTATGAGGCATTCAAACTCATCCAGATTTCTAAAATCAAGGATGTCGCGACCCATTTCTTTGGCGTGAAGTCTGCCGCTGTGAGTACTTTAGTTGTTGTTCCACAGGTCCCACTTGACATCCCACATGCAGATAGAGGTCCAGAACAGGGAGAGTTATCACAGCCTTCCACAGAGGCACCACCACCTCCAGCTTCAGCCTCCCAGGCTCCAGGTACCTTTGTCACTATTCCTATGCTTTTTCTTGAGAAATTAGTTACAGATCAGCACCAGACAAGGACATTGGTAAACTAGATTGTTATTTGGATGACTTAGCTAATAGAGACAAAGGTGTTAGCTGCGAAAAAAGAGATCAAAGATGAGGTGCGGAAAGAGCTGGCTATTTTAAAAGATAGATTAGATGGTTTAGAGAACCTTGTCCAAGATCGATTCCAGGCTGCCGGGTCAGTAGATACTGAAGAGTTCAAATCACAGCTGGCCGAGATGAGAACTCAGATTACTAAACTAGCTGAAAAGCCAGTACAGGTACCCACTCCGATATTGTCTGAATCTTTAATGAAAATGCTAAATCAGGCACACTCCACTCAATCAATTGATGATCTTTGGGGAGAACCCCACACGAGTAAGTCCGGCAAGAGAAAACACAAAGCTGGAGAACTTGATAAGGAGACCCCTACTGACCCAGCCAAAGAGGCAAGAAGGCAAGAAAAGAGATCTCGTAGAGCATCAAAGAGGAAAGCTTGGGAAAAGGAAGCCCTTGAACAGCAACAGCGAGATGCAGCCTTAGTTGGAGCTTCTGGTAGTGGAGCACCTGCTCCGACTAGTGAGGACCAAACTGATCAGGTCCCAAGTTCTGAGAGTGCACCCATTGATAAGGGTGTCAATACTGATCCGAGGACCGGCGCCTAGAGCACTGTAGGTATGACCCCCTCCTTATAGCTTGTTGTTTTATTGTTCTGTATCAACTTTGAAGGCAAAGTCCTTTTTATATGGGGAGGGGGAGGTGAGCAACCTTCCATAGCTATTAGAAAAATTGAGGTTGTCTCTGTGTATTACTGTTTTGGGTGTTTTGAGTTGTGCAGCAGCTAATCTGTGAAAATTGAGGACCTGAATCTGAGTTTGATTGTTAGGATCTGTAGATGATATCTTAGATACTGATATGTTGAACATGGCTAATCTGACCAATTAATTGGTGAACCAAGAAACTGAAAAGAAATGCAATCATGTGTAGTGTGTGTAAGTTTTGATTGAAGTCTAACACTAGGAGCAGAAACTAGAACTTTTCTAAGTAGTCTTGCTTGAATCTGAGAATAACCGGATAGGAAAGGATCAGTAGGCCATTTTTGTTAAACCAATAAAAAGACAAAAATAAAAGAACCAAATGAAAAGTTTATCACTTGAACCCAATTTGAACCTTAAATCAGTCTTTGTTCTTACCAAACATAGATCATATCCTTGGTTCTCCGAAGGTACGATATCACAACTCAAGCCAAAATCCTAAGTTGAGGGTGATTGCAATCCGAACAGAAAGAAAAAAAGAAAAAGAAGGTTCAACCAGTGAGCTAAGTGCATATCAAAATTGCATATAAAAAAAAAGGAACAGAAAAAGAAAATAATAGCTACTGGGTTGGGCTAAATTAGAGAAAAAGAGGGAATCACTCAGAAAAGAGTGTGTGGAAACAAAACTTTGGAAAACCAAGGGATTAGTCACTCACAAAACCAAATATCCATTCCCTAGCCTCGAGCCTATGTTACAAGCCAATAAAGTCCTACAGTGATCCTATTCCGGGTGATTGAAAGATAAAGAGTAGAAAGCAAGGGCAAGCCTATGGTAGTTTGTTGTTAGTGTTAGAAGTTCATTGAGAGCGTGAGCGTAGTACTCAGTCCCTACCATTATGAGCGAGGGACTTCTTTGGTGTGAGGACACAGTGGTTGCATTTGAAAGTAGTTTGTGTGAGCTGATAATTCGCAGGTATAAGCATGATTGACTGTGAGTAATGAGATGTCATGTATTGATCCTTACATGTTAGATTCAGAGGTTTGGGATACAAATTGTACTTGAAATAGTTTTTGCGTAGTGTCATAAATCTGGAAATGAATTGAGGGTTGATTGTATTTGTTTTTCTCATCACTTGAGGACAAGTAATGGTTCTAAGTTGAGGGTGTTGATGTGCCGCAAAATCGTGGCACATTTGATGCTTAATACCTATGAACTAATAATGGAACTAAGTGATATTTTGAATTTTTTGATGGGTTTGTTAAATGTGTATGTAGAATCTGGGTTGTATAGAAAAGTGGAAAAACAAGCAGAACTGATGTTGACCAAGTGAAGTTCTTGGCCAAATTCACGGACCGTGAAGTTCATTACAGTCTGTGGTTGAGCTCGTGCAAGTGAGGTAGTGCTGGGCCTTGAGAAGATGAAGAGAAGGAATAACCAAGTGAAGACCACGGAGGGTTCTACGGGTCGTAGTCCTCACCACGGACCGTGGTACCTGCCGTGAAGCTGAACCAGTGTGAAAGCAAGGAAGAGTTGAAAGAAAGTTGAAACCCAAGTGAAGACCACGGGCGACTTCACGGGCCGTGGTCCTCACTACGGACCGTGGTAGCTCTCGTGGTGCATTTTCTAGTGAAGGCATTGAAGACCCAATCTTTGGGAAAGTTGAAGGGAAGATCACGGAGGGTTTCACGGCCCGTGAAGCCCTCTACGAACCGTAGAAGTGGCCGTAGAGCCATCCGACATTTCAGTCCTAGTTCAACTAGGAGTCATTTTAAACATTCTATTTTGAATTACTTAAGGTCGTTTTTGGATTATTATTCATTATCTGATGTTTGACGACAAGGAACACGGTATTATTCTTAGCTTTCGATTTTTGGATTTCTGATTATTGTATCGGTTGGAAATTCGGATTCAGACTATCAGATTATCAAAGTGATTGTTGATTCGCCAATTGTTTTCGTAAGTATTTCTCAATATGTTTTCATCCCTAATTACTGATTTTTTATGTGAAAGCATGAGTAGCTAAATACCACCACTGGGTTGTGGGATCTATGATGATATTCTAGATGTGATTTCATAAAACGAGTAAAAGGCAATTTGTGTCTACAACCTGTATTTTTAGCTTTCAATATCATCTTAGTCTAGTGAGTGCGTGCATTAGACGAGCCTGTATCTTGTATTTGTTCGAGAGAAAAATACCAGTTAGGAAAAAGCTGAATTAAATTAACAAATTGGAGTTAAAGCTTGAATTCGAGAGAAAATATCTTTAACACCACATCATTTCAAGCGAGGTTCAATGTTAGTAACACTCTAAGGTTGAGAGAACATGAGTGATCATTATCTGATTAGGCTGAGAAGCCTTAGATAAATTTAACTCTCAAGGATTCTGTAAACATTGATTTGACTACCACTCAAATTACGGGAGAACACTAGAAGTAATGTTATGGTGAACACAATCCTGGTTTCTCTTAATTAATTGAATCAATCTTACAACGAAATAGTTTGTTAGTCGTGAGTCTGGATTTTGACTGCAAGTTTTGATAATTATAACAATTCAACCATACCCAATTTACTTTCCATTGTTATTTGTCTAGGAGATAATAACAAACTTCGAATAAACGCGACCGTGAAATCTTATCTGTGAAGAAATTCTATGTGGGATCGACCTCACTCTAGTTGAGTTTTGTAAATTGACATCGACCATTTACACTTATTATTTGAAGTGTAAGTTTGGACGTATCATGTATCAGTATCAACAACCGGGGAGGTGTCCACCGGGGCTGCCTTTTTCTTCTCCTCTTTATCCTTCAAGTACTCCACCTCAATGCGCCGGATATCGGTAGAAGATGTGGGTATCACTTCCACATCCTTCTTCTCATCTTGAGGCACCTGAGCCCTTCTGCACAACTCAGTGATCAACACCGGGAAAGGGAGAGAGGTTTGGCGCTACTTGGCCCTCATGGCCATCTCATATGCAATGATCATGCCCAAATTTAGCCTCGTTTCACTGATGATGCAAACAAGGCAGGCTTCTTTCGCATGGCGGAGGATAGAATCAATCTAGGATGGCATGATAGTGTTGTTGATAAATTCAAACCAGTACCTCGCTGCTATATTAAGGTCCTTCTTCTCTATCGAAGCTCCTGCCTCCAACCACCGAGGAGTATCATCAGATAACAGAGGGGCCAACCACTTTTTCATATTCTCCAACGTTGTTGTCCTGATCATGTGCGTACAGTCATCCTCAATATCTTCTGAACATTGCAGGACTGCACTGATAGCATCACTAGCACAGTTCACTTTCTTGCCCCTGACAATCACATAATCAACGGGTTTGAATTTGGTGGCCTGCTTCTTCCCTTATGGCACTAGGGCTCCGTAGGCAGCATATAATTCCCGAACCCAATTTGGAATGTAAGGGCCACGGGGTCTAGTGAATATTTGGAACTTATGGGACCTCAAGCAGGTCATAATCTCCGGGTGTCTGTCTATTACCCCATCAGTAGACAGCGTTTTCTCCTCAATGATGGTCCTCGATCCCTCAGTCTTCAGTCTGTTCATAGACCATGTAGGAGGACCCTGTGCAGGTGGTGATGGGACCACAACCGGATATGGAACAGGAGGAGGAGTCTGAGTTGCACGTACCCTGATCCTAAACGAATCATGCATCATCTGGGAGCGCAGTTCAGCACTCCGGGCCATCAGTAGCTCATCATCCTCAGGCTCTGAAGTGGTTGCCTGAGGATTATGGTGCTCACCCTCACTCTCAGAAGTGGTGAGCTGAGTGGCGTATATCCCATCATTGTCGGAGCTAACCTCCGATGACGCAGGAGCGGGTGCCTTGCCTTTCCCTTTGCCCTTCTCAGCTATGGTAGGAAGTTTGGTTGCCTTTGCCCGGGATGCAACTGCATCCTCATTCATGGTAATTCCCTTTGCCCTATTGCGGGGCAGCATGTTTGGGCCTGCTACTTTTGGTCTAGCCATAACTACAAAACACAAAACAAGAGTTAGAATTAATCTAAGAAAATTTGCAGAAATCAAGATGCAGATAGCCTTGCCGAATCGATCGGTGAGTCACTAAATCACTTAGGCAAGCCAGATTGGGCTCGCCGAAAGGATTGATTAAAAAATTTCCAAGAAAAATGGCCAGTCGGCGATGGGAAGATCCATTCGTCGAATCGCCGACATCATTCAGCAAGCACAGAATAGCCCGCGGAAAATCACAGTGCATTTTAGGGGTTAGAGGCGCAGAAAGGGCGATCAAAGAAGACTTTCGACGAGTCACCAAGTGCATTCGGCGAACTCAAGCTTCTCGCCGAAAGTTACAGAATCTCACTCAACAAAAGCACGAAATTAAAGGTGATATGGGGGGACTTTGGTGAACCGCTGAGTGGTTCGGCAAGCTCGACCCAGCTCTCCAAATTGCCCAACTTGCCATTTTCAACCCCAACTTTAAAAATCAATCCCGCAGCCCCCGAAAACAAAATCAAACTATGTACTATTTCAATTAGACCATGACCCATAATACCAATGCCACCGAGGTATTCACAATTTCCCCAGTTTTGCCAAAATTAGTCATTTGACGACTTTAGCCCTTAAAAATGACATCAAATGCTCTATCATTGGGCCAAGCACGTCATTTAGCACAATTTGGGTTACTCAGACTTCACCCGACTAGACCCAACAACAATTAAGCATAACCCAATAATTTATAATCAATTTTAAGGCACGGAACTCGGAAAATTAACAATTTAGGAAATTTATGCATGATATTGAAATTAAAACAGTCACACAAACACACAAATATGATTTCAAAGAGGCCCAACACACATCAATAAGAATAATACGATTGCAAAAGAGTTTAACCGCTAATTACAAGTTTGGGGTTTGGAAAACCAACCTTTAATGCCGAAAATACGATTTGAAATGCTAGGCGGCAAAGATCTCCAACTCCAAACACAAGATCAACGACCAAAAAGCAAGAAAATGCGAGAATATAGAAAATATAGAGTGCGGGTGTGATTGTATTGAAGTTAAAAAGTGAGGTAATGTGAAAGAATTTGAAATTTTAAACCTTTGTTCTTTTAAAACCATTCAATTCGCGCGCTTTTGGCGATATTAGTCAACTTCATCGAACCACTCGCGACACGCCGAGTGTTAACTTACCTCGCCGAGTTTTACAGGGCCTCCAGTTAATGTGGGGGTCCAAATGGTGGACAAATTTGGGATCGCCAACCTGGTCGGTGACACGCCGAGTTGTCCATGGACTCGCCGAGTTTTACTGACTCTAACATGATAATTTTTTGAGTCTAACGGTAGTCCAAGTCGGGATCGCCGACCTCTTCAATTAGTCGCCGACTGGTCTCTTGGCTCGCCAACCTGCATTTTTCAAACACATTCCATACTTCAACCTGCACAATCAAAGCACGATTTTTCCAAGAACAAAAAATAAAGAAAATAAAAACTTGGGTTTCCTCCCAAGAAGTGCCTTAGTTAACGTCGTGGAACGACGCAAGTCCCCACTCAACCTTGATTCATGGGGTTTGCCCTAGTGTCCCTAGGCAGTTCCCCTTTTTTTCTAGGGTAGAGACAAGACAACATACGACCCATTTGGGTCTCCAGAAGCTGAATAGATATGGAATGAGAAGCAGTCATCTAATTCGTCATTGAGAGATTCTCTTTTATCTCTTTCAACACTCTGTCATGTTCTTCGACTTTGTGGAGAATGAGTGAGAGTATCTCTTCTACTTTTCCATCCATATGGTCATTGGGCTTTCTACGCTCATAAGGAGGAATGTACCTCTCTTTCTTTTTGTACAGTTCTTCAAATTTCATGATCTTTTTGGCCAAGAGATCCAGCTGAGTCAATAGTGTGGCCAAATCATGGTCCTTCTCTGTCTCATTATTGGTCTTAGTCATGTGATCAAGGAGTTGGGCTGCTATCGCATAGGGTAGTTGTATGAGACCACCCAAAAAAAGTTGGTCAGCCACTCCTCTATTCTCAGGACCAAGACCTCTATAGAAGCAGTCCAGTAGCATTTTATCTGATATTCCATGAGTTGGGCATTGCCGCAATATTGTCTTAAATCTCAGCCACAACTCATGGATTGACTCACCCTCCAATTGCCTGAAATTTAGGATGTTATCCCTAATAATCATCATTTTTAAGGAGGGTGGTCCACTTGGTTACCGTTGCTACAAGACATGCTCCTTTCTTCTGTTCTAAACAAGCAACATACAAACCAAAACTGAAAGTAAGTAGATTCAACTATGACTGAAAAGAAGAAAATTCAACTTCACCAAAAGAATCTCAAACAACACCACTCCCCGACAGCGACGCCATTTTGATTAATGATGTTTCAAAGACACTTCATCCAATTCTAAGCATCAACAATCGTTAATCATTATATAACCCAACTAAATGAGTTGGGGTCGAATCCCACAGGGAGCGGTACGTATTTAAGATTCAATTGAGAAGTACAAATATGATCAAATCAGTCATAGGAATAGAAATTATCGAATAAAGACATTATTCAAATCAGGGGGTGACACGAATGTCAAATGGGGGTTTTGGTTTGAAATTATCAACTACAAACAGTGGTAACAAATACGATATAACAATAATGAGACAGATTATTGGGATGTGATTCGATTATAGACTAATATAAGTAAATGGGTAATTGCAACTATTAGAAAATAGCTAGATATTAGTGAGTAAGCTAAACTATAGAGGAGGTAAACTTTCTCTCGAACAATTTACCCCGAATCAAGTCGATTTCTCTCGAACATCAACAAGCATGCAAAATAAGAACAGCCCACACCTTAGTCCATTCACTCTCTCGAGTTGAATGTGTGGAAAAAGGTTTAGGGTTCACTCTCTCGAGCTGAACCCATGTCAACCCAATACCCACAGACCATCAATCAAACACCTTAGTTCTAAAACTTCTCTCTCGAGCAAGCCACGAACACAAAGGTAGAACTGTATTTGCAAATACAATTCTTTAATTAAACCACAATAAATTATTGAACTCACTTCTAAATAGCATTTAAACTAATAATTAGCAATACCCATAAACTAAATCAGCCCATAATCACATAATCACAGCCCAAGAATTAGGGTTTTAGCTAGACATCATAAAAAGATAAAAATCGTTACCAAATTGAGTTTCGATCAACTGGGTAAGATTGATTTCGTCTTTACAATGGTCCAATTCAAAGAATCTCAAAGACCCACTTAGAATTTCTCAAAAGTGAAAAACTTAAATTCTTTAAAGCTAAGGAAAACTAGAGAAAACTTGTCTCACCGTTCAAAACTTAATAATAGACAAAGATATTATGATCTCCCATCCTAAACTAACTGTTCAAAAATGTATTTATAGTCGCCAAAAATGTGTTGCGAAGAGTCACTCGGTGAAGTAAGTCGGGCTCACCGAACCACTCGGCGATCCACCCTTTGGTCATTTACATCGCCCTTCTACCTTGGCAATCAGCAACCTCAAGGTCTGTAACTTTAGGCGGTCTAACTTTTCATCGTAGAACCACTCGACGATCCGCCAACTGCTCATTTCTCTCGTCTTGGTTCTTTCCTTCAGGGATTGGCACACTGGAACTTTAGGTGGTCAAGTAGCCATTCGGTGACTCGCCAAGTGGACTTGGCGATCACCAAGCTTGCCTTTCTTTATTCTTTCAGCTTGTTTTGTTCCTTTTTGTAAATTAGTGTCCTTGCTTCGTTCCTCAATCCATATACTGAAAATCAAGGGGTTTACATCAGTTATTGACACAAAATAAGAATTTGATGACACTAAGTCTATATAAATAAAGCCCTAAATGAGTCCAAATCTCGGACTCATCACCCATGACAATTGAATAAAAACTCTAATTTGATTGGGGAATCTAACTTTACAAACTTGGGGATTTTAGGAGCCCTTTGGAGGAAAGAGCTCCATAGGTGAAGACTATCATACCTTGATGTAAAAATCCCTCAAGCAATGGTGAATTGGAGACTTGATCTTGAAATCCTAGACTTCTTGTTCTTCCTTAGAAAGAGAAATATTTGAGAGGATGAACTTGATCAACTTTTATGTATTTAGGAGAGTGAATTGAATTGGGTAATTTGGGGGGTTTTAATCATTATATAGGGCTCAGGGTAGAAGGTAAAATGATGTAATATAGGGTTAAAATGATTAGGGAAAAGATCAAAAAGCCCATAAAAATAATTGTCGGACCTCCACCAACTCTTGGACTTACAGTCCATAGGTCGAACCATGGACCATCCTGTCCAAACATCACTGGAGTTCTAGGACTTTACTTTTGGACCCCATTGACGGTTGCAATATATAGTCCGTTGGTCCACTTATGGACCATACATGCCAACCGTAGGTCCCAACGAGACCTACCTATGACTCGTACATTTAATGATGGGTAGTCCTGGTGAACCGTAAAGAGGTACTGGAACTTGGTATTTTAAAAATTATGTAGCTCCTACAACTCGTAAGTCAACCTACGGTACATTGGTGGTTTTGTCGGTGTAGACACTAGTTTCTAAAATCCTGCATATTTTCCTTTTTTTCAAATCTGAGGTGTTACAATATCTCCCCCTTGGGAACATTCTTCCTTGAATGGGACTCAAGACATCTTAAATATAGTAGGAACTAGATCGAACAGCCCAACATGAATGTAATCAGATAAATGCACATATCCGAGTAGGAAACATCAAATCCAAGCTAAAGCATGTTCAAAACATCATTTTATAAGGTCTATATGCCACTCATCATACTCAAATTCATATAAACATGAAGAAATCAAGCAAGTTAACTCATTTTCTCAAAATTTAAGTTTTTCATGAAAATGTATAAATGAGGAAAAATGGGAATATCTAAGACACATGAAACCAAAATATAAAATAAGTTAAGTATCCAAATATAAAATGCAAACAGGTTGATGAGAAAATACACGAGTCTTGTACATAACAGCCAATTCAAGGATGGCAACTACATTACCAGTTGATAGGAGTTCTAATTTCCATCATAAATGACTAGTAGAAAGACATTTCATCTAATGTTATCGGACATAAAGATCATAATTTCACTCTAGGTTTCCACACCCTAATATGTATAAACTATGTTCCTAGGACTCCATTTTTACCTCAGTATGACATGGGCCACAACTTACACATTAGCCACAAAATTATACACCCACATCAGATACGCAATTGTAGTCGAATCCAGAACAATATAAAGCAAAAAATATAAAATCACTTAAATCTATCAATGGATTCATTTGGAAACTGCATATTCATTGAAAACCACAACTTACGAATTATTTGACATTTTGTGGAATTTGAAGGATGGCGGAGAAAGCATTGCACGGACTAGGAAAAAATACATTCAAAGGAAACTCCCAATAATTTGAAGATGAGAAACATTTGAAAGCAATCTTAAAGATAATAAGTACCACATTTTATAACATTTCCAGACAAAAAACATCAAAAGCGACATTTGTCACAAAAGAGACTTGAAAATGACATTGAAGAAAATTAACAATTACAGAATTTGCCTCTATGGTTAATGATGTCAAAATATGGCCAGAAGTTAAGTTCTCATAACCATGGGAGCCAGCCTTAAATTTCTTACAGCTAATGTAGTCCCAGTTGAATTTCCAGAAAAGATAAACAAATAAGTAACTAAACAACAATTTCACATTAAAACACAAATTATATCTAAAAGGAAAGAGAAGAGAATCAACCTCATAGTGTTGAGAATATAATTAAATAATAAAAGTGTGCTCTCTCTAACAGCTTAAGATTTCAGATGAGATGGTCGCACACTTCAATATGGTATCAGAGCCGGTAGAGGTCCTGGGATCGAATCTCATCACCACCCAAATTAAAAAGAATTTCTACATGCTTGGCTCATAAAAAAAGAATCAGGCCCGCACGTGAGGGGGCTTGTTGAGAATATAATTAAATAATAAAAGTGTGTTCTCTCTAACAGATTAAGCTTTTAGATGAGATGGTCACACAGTTTAACACATAAGAACTCCTTTCTCACTAGCCTATAAGTGGAACTAAAATCATACTTAAGGTATGCCTACTTAATGCGAACATTTCAGGCATCCGCAGAACACTATTTTCATGGAGTGTAACAAATATGGAGTCATCTAGGTCAATGTACATCGATTTGATATAACATAAGTCCTAATGAGGATAATGACTTATTAAAGCATAATGATATACAAATAAAAAATAGTAAAAATACAAAGGCCATCCATCTTACGTATAAGGACAAAGCAATTCTTCTTTCTCTAGATGCTCAGATTTAACTCATTGTATCATCTAATATCTATGATTTTCCAATTATGACCAAAATTCTTGCTTCATACAGCACAATCATTTCTTTGAATTCTATTTGGATCACCGAGAAATCCCCCTAAGCCAATGGAGCACATCGCAGAACTCATTGGATAATGGGTCCACTCCTCTATACTTCTCCACTTAAATACCAAGTTTTTGTCTTTATAAATAAAAGTACTAAGTGTTTGTCTACGGTAGGGTTTGAGCCCTTGTTGTGCGCCTAACCCACAAATCATGTGCTATGCTCTTACCACTACACCAAGGCTCTAGGGAATATGTCATCTCTTCACATTCTTAACTCTATTTTTGCTCCTTTCGCTTAATTTTACATTCCTCTTTCTTCCCAAATGCAAAGGAAATCCTAAGAATACTTCAAGGACCCAAAAACATTTCACTATCCTTCAAATATTGTACGATATATGTATCCTTTTGTATTGATTGGCGATAAAATCTGATACATGCCTACACCAAATAATTATACCATTCACGGGAAGATACAATTTGTTTGCCTTACCCATTGTTTTTAACCCAATTGAATAGACATCACAAAACTATAACATAAGGAATCTCACCTCTGTGGAACAAAAATGTGTCCATGTTCTATGACATGTTAAAACAGACACCACAAAAAAGTTTATATACTAGCTAGTTATTTGTAATACCCCATCAATTTCTAAGCTAAGAGCCAAACCATTCTCCGATTGCGCAAAAGCCCAAACTCGATAATTTCTAAGTGCATAGGTGTTAATATCAATTCTTAAGTGTGGAAAGTATATTTGATAGGGATTAAGGTCATAAGGAACCTCTAGCACAAAGTCTAGCTCAAAGATTCCTAATTGATTAAGTTTTGTTATAAAACATTACATAGGTTAACTTCAAATGATCATATTCCTAGATTATGAAGAGTTATGTGGGTCCTAATCCATCAAATTAAATGTATTTGAGTTTTTTTCCAACGCAGTAAATAGTTCATAGGCCTGAGGCATTTTTCTTTACGACCGCGTGCCAAGGCAGCAGCTAACGCCTTGTTGCGTACCCAAAACAATTTATGTGTGGTAGCGCACCTCAATAGTATCTTAAATAACCCCCAAAGACATAGTTCACCTCCCTAGTTCAAAAACTTATTCTAGAAAGAGAAGTTCTCAATAAACTAGCTTCCTCCAAGGTTCATCCATCATTTTTAGAAATATAGGAGAGAATGTATGGAATTTTTTTTGTATTTCCTTATGATCAATGTACAGATTTCAACCACTATTTTTACATGTAATTGCTGAAAAGGAAATGTAAAACAAAATTAATGTATTTACTCTAATTCTGGATGATTTTATTCTTTACCATATATACAATTATTATTTTTACAGTTGTGTATCTTCTTAGCTGTGTATAGCTTGTGAGTTCTCAATTCCAATATCATATCAATTCAAATGAAACGAGCCCAACAGATAGCTAGCCCAACTTGTCTATAAAATGTCCATTCTTCTCTTTCTTATCTTTGTCTACAATGTTAACAAGAGTGGTTCCCTTTTTGTGTGAATGCAACCTCTTATATCCAACATCCCCCCTCCCCCAGGTTGGAGGGAAAAGAAGAGAGCCGCAACTTGCCAAGTATCGAATACAAAGATGGACCATATAGAGGTTTGGTAAAGAGGTCGGCAAACTGAGATTTTGAAGGAACAAAAGACAGAGATATCAAACCTGAAAGAAGTTGTTGGCGGACGAAGTGACAGTCTAGCTTAACATGCTTTGTCTATTCATGAAAGACCAGATTCCGGGTGATATGGATTATGGCTTGGCTATCGAAATATATAGGGACCGGTAATGATGGTTCAAGGTATAAATCAGTGAGAAGACGAGTGAGCCAGGTTAGTTCTACAACAAGACTCCTCATTGAGCGGTACTCAACTTCAACTGAAGAAAGGGATGCGGAGGTTTGTTTTTTTTATTTCCAACTAATAGGAGAACCACCCAATCTTATAAATAAGCCACTCACAGATCTGCAAGAATCGTGATAAGTCACCCAATATGCATCACAAAAGGGTAAAAGAGAAAAATTGGGATTTGAATTGAGAAAGAGGCCTTGAGTGGGGTTTGATTTAAGGTATTGAAGGACATGGAGAGCTTTTGTGAAATGGTAAATAGAGGGTTGTTGCATTTATTGGCTAAGGGACAGTGAAAGAAAGGTTGGGTCTTGTATGGGTGAGGTAGTTAAGTTTTTCAATGAAACACTGATAAATGGTTGGATCAAGCAAAGGAGTTCCTGATGCAACAGTTAATTTGATGGAATGATCAAGTGGAGAAGATATTGTGGGGAGACTGAAGCAATTAAATTCACTAAGTAAGTCCCGAGTAAACTTGCTTTTGTAATGTTGAAACATGTTGGTTCTCGCATGATTTCCATTCCCAAGAAACAATGAATTTGCCCAAGATCCATTATTTGAAATTATGAATGTAGAAAAGACTTAAGATCTAAAAGTTCTTGAGCATCATCAACGGTGAGTAATAAATCATCAACATAAACTGCCACAAGATAGAGCTTCCAGTCTTTTTTAAAAATAATGAATAATCGTTAAGAGATGAGGAAAAACCTTTAAAATTTAGAACCCCTACAAGCCTTGCATACTATTGTCTGGAGGCTTGTTTTAAATTATAAAGAGTTTTCTTGAGTTTACAGAAATGGAGGGGACTGGGTGGACACATAACGGAAGGAAATTTCATGTAAATCTTCTTGGAGGTCTCCATGGAGAAAAACATTACTTACATAAAAATGAGAAACTGGCCAATTCTTCTTGATTGCAATAGATAATAGGCATCTGAAAGTCGCCATCATAACAACCGGAGAAAAAGTTTTTTGTAGTATATGCCTTTCTTTTTTATATCACCTCTGATAACCAATCTTGCTTTAAGCGTTTCGATACTTCCATCAGCCTTTTGATTAACCTTGTAGACCCACTTACAAGGTAATGCTGTCCTTCCATAAGGGTGAGGCACCACATTCTATGTTTGATTAATGATCAAATCCTGCAATTCATATTACATGGCAGCTTTCCATCCAAGATGTTGGCAAGCTTGAGAATGATGAGTGGGTTCTGAAATTTGTGAAATAGAATGCAGCAAAACCTGATTTTGACTGGAAAGAGAAGGAAATGGATATGTGGGTGGTGAGAAAGGTACTACTAGACAAGTAGTAGTAAGATCCATGGTAAACAAATTATTGCAAACAAAGTCATGTAAATGACTAGGTAAAGTACCTTTGTTTTGTCTATCAGATCTTCTAGGAGTTGGGATGGTAGGGGAAGTTAAGGGTCTTGAATAGTGGAGGTATGTGGAATAGTAGCAGTTTGAGGATGAGAAGTTGAATTAGTGACAATAGCAGGAGATAAAACTAGTGAGGGTTGGTCTGAAATTGTAGGAGAAGGAAAGAACATAGATTCATCTATAGTGTGATCAGATTAAATAGAAGAGATAGGTGAAAAAATCGTAGATAAAATGGTATTAGGAAAAGAGGAAAATGGAAAAATGTGTTCATGAAAATGAAAATCCCTTGATATGCATACCTTCTTAGAATCTACAATAAGGACTCTGTATCCCTTTTTTCTAGTAGAATACCTAAAAAGATGCAAGCAGCTGCTCTAGGTTGGAACTTGCCTTTATTGTGTGATAATGTAGAAGCATAACACAAACATCCAAAGCTTCTTAAATGATGATATGAAGGTTTCTGATTAAATAATAGTGCATAAGAAGTGTTACCTTGCAGTACTCTAGATGGAAACCTATTAATCAAATATGTTGCGGTGAGTATACACTCTCCCCAATAAGGAATTGGAATTTTGGAATGGAGCATTAAGGCTCTAGCAATTTCCAGTAAGTGTCTATGTTTTCTTTCCACAATTCCATTTTGTTGGGGTGTGGTTCTGCAAGAAGTCTGATGTAGAATTCCCTATGATTGTAAAAATGAAGAAGTTTTTGCACTCTTCCCTAGTTTCAAGGCATTGTTAGATCTTATTAGTTTTACTTTAGCATTGGACTGTCTTTCTATCATGCATAAGAAAGACTTGAGTACTGAAAAAACATTTGATTTAGTAGTCAACAAATAAGTCCAAGTGCCTCTATTAAAATCTTCCACAATTGTGAGAAAGTATTTATAACCATTATAAGTAGGAACCATATAGGGACCCGAAATATCAATGTGAAGAAGATAAAAAATTCCTTTACTCTTAATATGACTAATTGGAAATGGTAGTCTGGACAGTCTTGCTAAGGGTCACAAAGTGCAAGTGCATTCAAAATTTCATGTAAATGAAATTGAAATGATATATTTCATTGCATGAAAGGTGAATTCCCCAATCTTATATGCCATAAAATTACATCATATTGTGGTTTAGCTGAAATAGGGACATAAATTGAATCTAGAATAGAATGAGAATTAAATCTCTTGGGAAACAAAACTACTCAATCTGAAACAGAATGAGAACTAGCTCTCTTAGGAAATGAAACTATTTTTTTGTAGAAAGAGGTTGAGTGCCACTAGGCTCTAAAATGTATAGTCCATCGTTGACTTCAACAAGAACTTAAGGGCTCTTCAAGAAAGGGCCCTGCAAAATACAACTAGTAGATGTGAACATGATGACACACTTGAAAGATAGACATAGTTTATAAACTAAGAGTAAATTATATCTGGAACTTGGGATATAAAGGACATTTGCGAGTATAAAATTAGGCAAAAGAGAAATAGATCATGCATGGGTAACCTTTACTCTAGATGAATTAGGTAACCTAACCATTAAAGGCTTAGGTAATGGAATGAGAGATAATAAAGATTTAGGATGAAAGAACATATGTTCAGAGGCCCTGAATCAATAATCCAATATTTAGAATTTGAATTATCTACTGAATAACAAGAGGGATAATGTTCAAAAAATATTCCAACAACTGAGTTGACATTGACTTATGATCCAATGGGTTTTCCTTCTTGAATATATTTTAAGAGATGAACTAGCTGAGTGAATTGATTTGGGGAGTTGTTGAGCAACATTAGGATTCTCATAAGAAGAAAGAATAGATTGATTCCCATCTAGTTCTTCCATTGAAGTTGGAGAGTTGCTTCTCATAGTTTCTTGAAATTTCTTGGACTTGGTGAACTTAAAATCTATTGGAAAACCTATTAGCCTGTAACAATTATTGTAGTCTGATTATTCATCTTACAATAATTGCAAAATTGGTTGCTTTTCTTTCTTTTGTAAGATGTATTTCCTTTGAGATAGGTATTTTCAGGCTTCTGTTGATAGTTAAATCCAGATCCACTTATATGTTGAGTGTTGAGTTGATTTTCTGAGATAACTGATTTTTCTACCATGAAGGAAGAGCTATCTCCAGGAAACTGAGAAGATAGATGAGTTTCTGTCTGATTTTCATCCTGCATCAAGAGAGAATATGCATGGTTCACGGTTGTGAATGGATTAAGCATAAGAATATTGATTCTGGCTGGTGCATAGGTATCAGTCATTCCCATAAGGAAATGACTGAGCCTCTCATCTCCTTTGAATGGAATCATCTTCTTTTTTCCTTCACCTGAACACTCACAAGTGCAAAGCATATTAGTGTTTAGAGTGTCTAACTCATCCCATAACATTTTCATCTTGGTGAAGTATCCAAAAATATCAGTAGATCCTTGGACTAAATATGTTAATTCTTTCTATAGATGATACAATTTTGCCCTATTGGGCTAGCCCAAATCTATGTTCAAGATCTGACCAAAGATCCCTGGTTGTTCTGGAATAAAGAACACTGGAAGAAATATCTTTAGAAATAGAATTTAAAAGCAAAGATTTTACCATATCATTGCAGCGACTCCAGAGTTTAAAGGTCGGATCAGTCAAGGTTGGAGCAGGACAAGCTTTATCTATGAAGCCCAACTTGTTTTTGTTAAAAGAGAGATAAGAATAGACCTTCTCCATCCTGGATATCCTTTGCCATCAAAAGGAGTATTGACAAGGACCATTCCTAGTACATCAGATGGATGAAGAAAGTAGGGATGAGGATTTTCAATGGTGATTCCATTGTCTTGTTGAACACTTGTATTAGGAGTGCCTTCAATGCTCTCAGTAGTGGAGTTTGGCATCTTTGTAAGGAATGAAGAATAGAATAATCAAAGAAATTTAAAAGATATGAACTAGCATATGTTACTGTTCTGATACCATATAGAAATATAGGAAATAATGTATGGAAATTTTTCTGTATTTTCTTATGATCATTGTATAGATTTCTACCACTATTTATACATGTAATTGTTGAAAGGAAATGTAAAACAGAATTAACGTATTTACTCTAATTCTGGATGATTTTATTCTTTACTATATATACAATTCTTCTTTTTATTATTGTGTATCTTGCGAGCAGTGTATAACTTGTGATTTGTCAATTTCAATATCAGATCAATTCAAATCAAACGAGCCCAATAGATAGTTGGCCCAATTTTTCTGTAAGGAGTCCATTCTCCTCTTTCTTATATTGGTCTACAATGTTAACAGGAGTGGTTTCCCTTTTTTGTGAATGCCGCCTCTTATCTCCAACATTATCCAAGGTAAAATTTGACCATAGAATTTCATAATTTCTTCATCTTAACACAAATGAATACCTTTCACCCATGGAATTCATATGTTTTCAAGAAAATCCACCTCTAAGGTTCAAGAAATGAATTCTTGCCATCTTTTTCTCCAAAGATCACACATTTCTCAAGAATTTGGAGCACAGAAGGTATGTAAGGTTATCATAGTGTAACACCCCATATCCGAAAAAGGGTAATGAAACAAATTTCCACAAGATTAAGGTGCAACCCATGCCGGCCACCCACAGCCCATGGAAGGGACCACGGACCGTAGGTGCAATCCGTGGATGGGCTCTCTTGGCAAACCAGAAAGGCCAGAACCACTTCCTAACCAACAGACCGTTGGTGAGACCACGGTCTGTGGTTAGGGCTCGTGGTTTGATGGGCCAAATTGAACTCTCTGATGAACCAACAATGGTCCACCAGGATGGGTCGTAGGTCAAACCACGGTCCATCGACTGGGGTCCGTTGGTGGTCAGCTGGCAGTTATATTTAAGGTCAGTTGGGTCTTTTCCTAATTAACTAGTTCCTATACTATGCCGTTTTGCCTATGTTTAGGACCCCTATATAAGAATTTTTACCCCCAAATTTCCCAATGAAAATCATTCTCTCCAAACTAACCCAAAAAGAAGAACTCTCAAATAATTCTCTCTCTAGAACTTGAAGAACAAAAAGGATTCACCTAGGGTTTCAAGCTGAGGTCTCAATTCCTCCATTGAAGGTTAGCATTTAGATTCAAGGCATGATAATTTTCATCCATGGAGTTCCCAAATTCCTCTATTTCAAAATGTATAATTCCCCAATTGAGTTAAGGTTTTCTTCAATTGCCATGGGTTCTTTTAATTATTGATTTAAATGATAGAATTATGATCTCTTATGCATGAATTGATTAAATACCCCCTAAGAACCCATGTAATCCCCAAGTTTTCAAGTTATGAATCATATGATGTGGGATTTTAAGTATAAAGGAAGAGTTTTATGAAATGAAGCATGTATTGCAAGCTTTACATGACTTTATGATGAAATCCATATCTAAACCATGTTTTCTAAGTATTTATGATTGAAAGTGGGTTTTGAACCTCAAGAGATAAATTATGGAATTATACATTTTCTTATGAAATCTATGCAAATGTTTTAATGGTGCTTTGAGAGTAAAGTACCAATGATGATGGTGTTGTTGTGTTGTTGAAAGGACATTCTAATAAACACACTAGCATGATGTGAAAGGTTTTCTCACATAATAAGGATTCTTAGGTTGAAAGACTTTCTCACCTAAATGAATCAAAGAGTAAGAATTATCCTAATGAAACTAGCTTGGATTGGTTATCCTAGGATAGCTTTCCATGAATCATGAGATAAGTCAAGACTTAATAAATATTATGTGGGATTTATTCTTAGCATCTAGAGGATATTGATATGAGATGGAAGCTCTCCCATAGTAGAGGTCGGGTTTCTAGAAGCAATCTCTTTAGATGGAAGCTCTCCCGAGTAGAGATCGGGTTTCTAGTAATAATCTCCTTATCCCTTAAACTATGTTCCCCCATAGGATGATTAGCTAGTGGATACACTTAAGCTAGAAGTTCATGGTCCTTACCTTGGCAAGTAGGACAACCCTTTTCAGTGTGGGAGACACCGGGGAATCATGTTATAGCTCGCATGGTCTCAATGTAGGTTAAGGCTAATTCTCCACAACAAGATTAATAATGAACTAAGGTTACTTCAAGAAGTATCGCTTATGAATTCAAAGGTTTTAAAGATAATGTTAACTTGCATTAACCATGATTTTATGACTTATGTTTTCTATCTCTTTCATATCATGTTTTATCTTGGTCAATTGCATGTCATGAAATGAAATGTCCCTTTTAGCATGTTTTAAATGTTTTATGCATGGCTATCATACTTGGTACATTATTTTGTACTAACGTATACTCTTGCCTACATTTTTCCTAAATGTAGGGTCCGACAGTCAAGGTCATCAATTTTGTGGCTAGAGATAGACTTGAGATTTCCCGAGCTTTGGTGAGTCCTCATGCTTCGAGGACATACTTTCATTGTTTTAGTTTCTTTCTTGTATTTCACTTTTGGACATGATGCATGGGCTAGGCCCAATTTCATTCTATTGTATTAGATGGCTATGATGAGACAAATGTATTAGACTTCCAGTTTTCTTTTATAGAAATGTTTTGGACTTGGACTATTGTTTTACTCTTATTGTTCTATTTCTTATGTTATGAGAGCTAAGTGGCTTATATGGAGTCCTTTGGGGTTCTATACGTCATGTTACATCTAAATGGTACCCCTGGGTCGTGACACATAGTGAGAAACTAAGTTTTTTCCCATGCTCTAAATCTATGGTTTAAATTAGTAAGATCAAAGCTACGGATTTTACCCAAAGCCTATGATTTTCGCATTCGTTTATTTTGAATGTGTTCATTGTTGATTCCATTATTGAATTTACTATATTATATCTTGATGATGATCCTTATTTATTTAGGGTTCATGCTATTCTACCACATGACCCCTTTTTATTAACCAAAGTTATTTGAAAACCAGGTCATAGTATTTTATTTACATTTTTTTCATGAAAGAAGTAAGATCAAGATTTTTAAACAATATTTGAAGAAAGTATTCTTGTTTCAAACTTCAAGTGCATCATTTCAAGAAAGAGTTCAAGAAAATATATTTTGCATTTAAGATGCATATTTTAGAAATAATGTTTAGAATATTTGTTAAAGAAAGCATACCTCAATTTTGAGAATGCATAGTCTTATGTTTTTCAGAAAAGTATAGTCAAGTTTTAAAGTAAAACTCAATCCAAATCAGTTTAATTTTAAAGAAGCATTATTGAGCATATAGACCAAGAGTTTCAGATTATCAGTTTTTCCCATAAAGTGGAACATTTACCCTAAAAGGAACATCATAAAATTATTGAGCATTAACGCATTATTTTTGGAGTAGTATTGACCATCGAGTGAGGCAAGTGTTCAAATAATCCAAACCCCATAGTTGCATCGCCAGCGTAGGATAGGATCGTGTCGTTGATTCGGGCTACTCCTCAAAAGCCCCTGGTAAGGACTTAGAGATTGAATCCATTAGTTCAGTTCGTCTTATACCCTGACAAAGTATAGGATGACTCTGGCAGCATGGGCAAGACGTTGAATCATCATGATGCTCAAAGTGATGGTTGCCGATTAGAGAAACTCCTCAAGAAAAGTATAGTTATATTATTTTCAGTATTTGTTATTATGCATATTTCTAGTCATAGAGTTTCATGTTAAATTACACACACATGCATTACTATTCAGTTGACTTTATTTCAGAGTATCTTTAGAGTTATTAATTTAGGTCAATAAATTCAGCTTTAGTCGGTTGTTTATTTCAGCTATTTTACATACCGTACATTCCATATACTGACATCATTTGACGTTGCATCTTTCAATGATGCAAATTCAAGTAATCAGAATCGACAACAGACGTATCAATAGAATCACTTTCATCTAACTTTTGTGAGACCTTTTAGCTTTTGGACGACTATAGTTTATCCCGAGTATAAATATTTATTAGATGTTGTTAGTAGAATATTCAGGTAGCCTGGGATCTTGTCCCGATAACCTATCTTCTGTATGTTACAGGCTTTATAGACAAGTTAGTTGACTTTTATTATTAGTTGTTTTATCAATATCTTATTTAAGATTTATTACTTATAAGTGGTTAAAGTTATTTTCTTCAACTTCTGCATGTTCTCAATTAAACAACTTCAGCATATTTATTCAATCTACATTTTAGTAGTAAGTAAGGTTAAGAGTTTGGTTCAAACTAGAAATGGTTCTTAGTGCCAGTCACGTCCAGGGTATAGGCTCGACGCGTGACATTATTAGTTCTAGTAAACAATTAAATTATGTAATAGATAAGATTTCAAAAACAATTCCAGATAGAGAAGGTCACAGAACCAAGATATTTTCTTAAAGGGGCTCACTTGTTTGAGATGTACATTTATTTTCTTCGTTCAAAAATAAAAATACATTGCAAATGCCTGTATATATCAAGTTAGTATATTTTTTTAAGAGGAAAGACGTAAGTGACACCTAAAGTTGTCATAAATTTTCAAAAAGGCACCTTAACTATGCGGGCGTCCTATTACCCCACTAAAATAATTTCAAGTGATATTATTACATCATTTTTCGGTCAATCTCAGATTTCAAAAGGCAAGTGTTATCACGTACCAATCATTACGTGATACATGTTAATTTAATTTAGAATATATTTTTTTTCATTTGAAGTTCTTCTTTATCCTTATTTTTCTCTCTCTTACATTTTGACTTATTTTATTTTTATTACTTTTATTTTAATTTCATCATACATTTCACTTCACCCCCACTTTCAAGCTGATCTCCTTCCTCCGTTTTCTTTATTTCTTTCTTTCTTGTTTACGTCTCACTCTCATCCTTCCCCCACCCACGTCAAGCTATGTCCCTCACCACTTTCTTTTTTTCCATTTTTTCTTCAATCAAATTTTATTCTTTCAGTGATTTTTTTCTTTAAAAAGTTATATTATTTTCTAAACTATGTTGAGTTATTGATAACAAAACTAATTTATTTTTCTAAGAAAATTCAAAATTTTGAAAGTATCATCAATTCATTTATCTTCTTTTCATGTGACTTCAAAATTAGAAATAATATTTTTGAAAGAATCAATAAATTCCCAAGAAATTGAAAGAGCTTGATTGAAATCCACATAAAAAATTTAAATGATACCTACCAATCATCTTGACATCTAATGGGTTTATCAAATTATTCGAAATGTAAAAAAATTAGATAATTAAAATTGACGAGACATAAACTAATAATAGTAAAAAAAAAAAAAAAAAAGAGGGTGGAATTGTGGTAAAAATGGTGATATTGAAAGTGAGGAGTTTTAATGGAGATGACAATAAATTTTGAAAGAAGAAAGATCAAATAAAGAGGAAAAATAACAAAGAAAAAAAGTTAATATAATTTTTTTTAAAAATAAGAAATTATATTTTATAACAAAATACCTATAAAAATAAAGTTATATTCATTACCATAGGTTACTCACGTTCTTTTAAGAGAGTGCATATACTCTCTATGCCAGGTGGATAAAAAATGATGTAATAATATCAACTGAAGATTGTTTAGGGGTAATAGGACGTCCGAATAGTTAAGGCGTCTTTTTAAAAATTTGGAAAAACTTGAGGTGTCACTTTATGTCTTCTCTTTATTTAAATGAAAATACATATATTTTTACATCATTGTTAAAAATTAGTGCATCTTCAGTGTTTTACTGTTTTACCTCTGCGCTGTTTAGTTTACTTAGTCAAATAAATCAATTCCTATTTCGTAGGAAGTTTATCTTGATAGGAGTCTTAGTAAGTTATTAGAGTCATTTTAGGAGTTGAATTTAGTTGCATATCATATACAGCTGCTGCGTATCTGCTGTAAAAATAGAGAGCAAGTTCTTCTCTGTTCCATTTCTTGTTCAATCGTTCCACTTGTTCTGCGTGTGCTTTTGTTCTATGGTATCAAGAGCCAGGTTATTGGCTTGAAAGAACTTTCCTTCTTCTTGTCTATCAAGTTTGTTAAGTCTTGTAGGAGGAGATTGGAAGTTGCAGAGAAAAAGTTTGTGCAGTATGTAGTCAGCAAATGGGGGAAATAGTTCAAACACACAGTTTGGTGTCGAGAAGCTTTTAGGGACAAACTACAAGTACCGGAGAATGTATATGGAGGCTTACCTTCAAGGTCAAGACCTGTGGGATCTTATTACTGGTGCTGAAGCCGAAATTGCAGCAAATACTCTTGAAAATTCAGAACCACAGAGAAAATGGAAGTTCAAATGTGGTAAAGCACTTTTTTCTTTGAGAACTTCAATTGGAAAAGAGCTCATCGATCATGTACTTGATGTTAGTTCACCAAAAGAAGTCTGGGAGATACTTGAGCGATTTTTTACTAAAAAGAACACTGCTAGGCTACAACTACTGGAAAATGAATTGGCAATGCTAACACAGGGAGGCATGTCTATTTTTGAATATTTCTTACGAGTTAAAGCTATTTGTGCTGAAATTTCAGAATTAGATCCCGATGAGAAAATTGGTTAAGCAAGATTGCGACGATTTCTTATTCGAGGATTGAAGAAGGAGTATTATTTGTTCGTCACCTCCATTCAGGGCTGGACAAAGCAACCTTCAGTTGAAGAATTTAAAATTTTGTTTTCCAACCAAGAGGCATTGGCAAAGCAAATGGCAAGAAGCCTTGAACCAGATGCAACTCTCTTTTCAAGGGATAAGAATAAAAGAAAAACATATCATTTGAAAGCAGGAACAATGAAAAATAATCAAATAGTGAAAAAGCTATTGGTGGCAACTTTGATAATAGGAAATGTTATAGATGCGGTAAAATTGGACATATCAAGAAACACCGTAGAGTGAAGCTCTCAAAAGCAAATATTGCAAGTGAAAATGATGGAAATGAGAAACTCAAATGGGAGCAGTGCTTCACTATTAAGGTTACTGAACGGAAGAATGATGATGTTGTACCCATTCAAGCTCTCTACAATAATGATAGCTGCAAACAAGAATGGATCCTTGATTCTGGTTGCTCACATCATGTAACCAGAAATGATTCTCTTATTTCAGAGTTGCGTCAACACAAAAGAGAATGAGTAGTTGTTACAGAGGATAACTCAACATATCCAGTAGCTAATGAGGGAGTCTTGAAGATTGACGTTGGAGATACAACGGCTGTCAAGTTGAACGATGTATTCCATGCTCCAGGCTTGAAGAGAAACTTAGTTTTAGTTTCTCAAATCACTGATTCTGGAAAATATATTTTGTTTGGTCCAAATGATGTGAAGATTTTGGGCAATGTGAAGAACATATCTGCTGATGTTGTTCTTACGGGTGAAAAGAAAGGTTCGTTGTTTGTCATGGAACTAGGGGAAGCTTATGTGAAAAAGACAAGTCAAACAGATAGCGCAACAATTTGGCATGCTCGACTGGGGAACTTGGGATGCCAATTGATGCGGAAAATCTGTTCGAAGAAACTGGTGGATGGTCTACCAGCTCTACAAAATATTCATGAAGATGTAGTTTTCCAATGTTGTCAATTTGGAAAATCACATCATCTTCCATTTCAATGATCAGCGAATTCGTAGATCTACTATGTTTGAGTTGGTTCATACAGACTTGATGGGACCAACAAAAACAACAAGTTATAGTTGTTTTCGGTATGTCATGGTACTTGTAGATGACTTCTCAAGATATACATGGGTGAAGTTCTCGAAAGAGAATAGTAAAGCCTTGTCAAAATTTACTAAATTTAAAACTGTCATGGAGAAGGATTTTGGGGTAAAAGTTAAATGATTGTGTAGTAACAATGGAGGCGAATATATGTCTGATGCATTCTTTAAATACTGCGATAAGAATAGTATTTCGAGGCAAATGACATGTCCAAATACCCACCAACAGAATGTTTTTTCCGAAAGGAAAATAGCTCATCTTGTTTCTACAAGCCTTTCCTGGTTGCACAATAAGAATCTCCCTCCAGAGCTTTTGGTTGAAGCTATTCAATGCGCGTGTCATGTGATAAATTGTTTGCCTCCATGGCCAGGTAAAGAAAGATCCCCTTTTGAAATTGTATATCATGAAAAGCCAAATGTAAATTATTTTTGGGTATTTGGTTCAATTTGTTATATTCATATTCCAAAATCTAACCGAACCAAATTTGATCCGAAAGAAAATAAGTGTGCCTTTGTTGGCTATTATTCATATAGGAAAGGGTGGAGGTGTATGGATCCTGAAACCAAGAAACTAGTCACTTCCAGAGATGTTGTGTTTGACGAAATATCATCATACCATTCTGCCTAGAAAATCAGCAATCAAGAAACCATTCTTGATGGTGATCAAGAGGATTTTCAGCAGCTTCCAGAGAGCAACTTGCAGGAACCAAATAATAAAGAATGCTCAAATTCAGATGATGTTGAACGAAAAACTGAAAGGAGGTCAACAAGGGAGAAAAAACAACCAAGTTACTTCAAAGATTATGAGGTACAATTGAATAGCTTCTCAATTACATCTTGCTTCTTTACAGGAGTATTGGATGAACCAATAAGCTATGAAGAAGCCAAAGGTCATCCCGTGTGGAATGCAGCTATGCAAGAAGAAATTGATGCTTTGAACAAAAATCAGACATGGGAGTTGGTGTCAAAACCTGAGAATTGCGAGCTGATCACTTGCAAATGGGCTTATCGTTTGAAGAAAAACTCGAATGGGGTTGTAGACAAATACAACGCTCGGCATGTTGAACGTGGTTTTTCTCAAAGTTATGGACTGGATTATGAGGAAACATTCAGTCCAGTTGTAAAAATGGTAACTGTAAGAACCATTTTTTCTCTTGCGGCATCTATGAATTGGAAGTTGTGGCAGCTTGACGTAAAGAACGCTTTTCTTTATGGAGAATTGGATCGTGAAGTGTTTGTGGAGCAGCCAAAAGGATACGTTTCTCTGCAGTATCCTCAACATGTTTGTCGATTAAAGAAAGCGTTGTATGGTCTTAAACAAGCACCACGTGCGTGGTATGGTAAAGTTGCCCAATACTTTATTTTGTGCACATGATGGTCTTGTTATATGTGGATGACATGATCATTACTGGAAATATTGTTGTTCGTCCTTGTTATTTAATTTTACGTTTCCGCTAACAGAAAGTGCTGTTATTTACAAAGGCCATGATAAAGCCTAAGTTTGAATATTTAAGGGCTGCTCTTGGAGTTATTGATAGTAAGCATGCACTGAGGGGGAGTGTTAAAAATTAGTGCATCTTCAGTGTTTTACTGTTTTACTTCTGCACTGTTTAGTTCACTTAGTCAAATAAATCAGTTCCTATTTCGTAGGAAGTTTATCTTGATAGGAGTCTTAGTAAGTTATTAGAGTCCTTTTAGGAGTTGAAGTTAGTGGCATATAGCTGTATATAATATAAAACTGTGATATCTAAGTTGAAAAATGTTCTTTCGATTCGATTTGAGATGAAGAATTTGGGGGAAGTGAGCTGTTTTCTTGGTCTGGAAGTTGAAAAAATAGATCAAGGATATTTTATTTCTCAAAAGACATATGCAAGAAAATTGTTGTAGTGTTTTGGCATGGGGGGGGGGGGGGTCGAAAGAAAAAGCCACTCCAATGGAACCACATCTAAAGTTGATGAAAGCTGAAGGAAAGCCATTAAAAGATGCAAAATATTTCAGCAACTTGTTGGTAGTTTAATTTATTTAACTATCACAAGACCGGAGATTGCTTATTCCGTTGAAATTGTTTCTCAGTTCATGTAGTGTCCAAGAAGTTCACACCTTGATCCAGCAAGGAGAATTCTTCGTTATGTGAAAGGCTCACTTGATCATGGTCTTATGTACAGAAGTCATGAAAATTTTGTGCTCAATGGATTTACCGACACGGATTGGATTGGAGATGCGAATTATAGACATTAAACTTCAGGATATTGTTTTAATACTGGTCCAGCTATGGTATATTGGTGCAGCAAGAAGCGACCAGTGGTAACATTATCTAGCACTGAAGCTGAGTACGTAGCTGCCGCAACTATGGTTGCACAAGAATGTATGTGGTTGAAGAGATTAATAGGAGAGATGATGTGCAAAGTTGATAATGCTATTCAAATTAGATGTGATATTGAAGTGCTGTCAAGCTTGCATCGAATCCAATTTTTCATGGTCGGATGAAGCACATAGAGGTTCGTCATCACTATATTCGAGAGAAAGTGTTGGAGCAAGAAGTTGTTCTGAAAGGAATTTCTACAAATGAGCAAGTCGCGGACATATTTACAAAGGCCTTGATAAAGCCTAAGTTTGAATATTTCAGGGCCGCTCTTGGAGTTATTGATCATAAGCATGCACTAAGGGGAGTGTTAAAAATTAGTGCATCTTCACTGTTTTACTGTTTTACTTCTGCACTGTTTAGTTCACTTAGTCAAATAAATCAATTCCTATTTCGTAGGAAGTTTATCTTGATAGGAGTCTTAGTAAGTTATTAGAGTCATTTTAGGAGTTGAAGTTAGTGGCATATTATATACAGCTGTTGCATATCTACTGTAAAAATAGAGAGCCTTCAGTTCAAGAAAAGAAAGTTCTTCTGTTCCATTTCATGTTCAACTGCTGCACTTGTTCTTTCTTTTGTCTGCGTGTGCTTTTGTTTTAATCATCAAAAGGGACTTGATGTTTCGTGCTTAAATGAAAGCGATTCATCATGGTAAGTTGAACACCCTCAAATTTGATTGGATTAGATTGTTTTCAGTTTTCTTTGCTGAATCTTTCTGATGCATTTTGACTACTAAGGCCTACTCTGTAGGAAAATCCAAGAGACTTCAAGTAGCTTCAGTACCTTCTTTATAATTCTTAATACAAGTCACGAACATAAAATTATATTAGACATAAACCACTCATCAAATTACCTGAATGAAATAACCAGTATCTGGTGTCCCCAGAGGCGGATCCAGGATTTAGAGTCTGTGGGTGCCAAATAGACTTATCGATTAAATTAACTTTATATTTGATTAAACTATTCGTCTTTTCGATGTATATGATTGTCTTCGACGAGTTTTCATATTCTGAAAACGATTGATAATGACATCATTACTAACATTTGTAAATATATCACGCTTTATGTAACACACTAGACAATCATTTAAATATTGACTACCAATGTTATTCTGCACTTCATTTTTTATGTGCTTCATTGACGAAAATGCCCACTCCACCGTTGCCGTAGCAACAGGTAAAATCAAAGTCAACTTTACAAGTAAATAAACAAGTGAATAAGTCTCTGCAAGATTGGCTTCAACCAATGCCTTTGCTAAATCACGAATTCCTTGCAAGTTGGAGAACTTGGGATTACCACTTTACATATGAATAATGAAAGTATCGAGTTGGAAGGTCAAATCTCAAATTTTTCCATCATCAAACTCACTTGGATAACACTTTGCTAAAGTCATGATTTTACTTTTGTCAAAATTAGAGAAAGAATTGACCGGATTCAAGTTACCCATCCCAAGAAGCAAAACACTACTCACTACATCAAAACGGTCATTAAGCTCTTGAAGTTGCACATCAATGACAACAAAAAAGACTTCAACACGCAAATGGTGTGCATAACTAACACCCGACCGGAAATATAAGACTCATCCAACTTGAGAATCAAGATATCATGCACATCACAAAATGAGGAAACATCACCCAACAAAGATTTTCATCCATTTTCCCTCAAAGGATTCGGGGGTGGCGTGGCACCCCCACACCCCTTAATAGATCCGCCCATGGGTGTCCCATCCAAGTTCAAAGTAGATGCTATAACCATCATAAATTTCTCTTTTAAGTGCATATGATATATTTCGATATTTATATCCAGCAGCATGAACATATCAAACTACTCACTCCGTGCTTCAATGCGATTAACTATAAAATGCATGATGTATTCGATCACATTATTTGTAAACAAAAGAGTGTTGCTGCAGTTTGATAATTCATGGTGAAAATAATAATCAAAACATAGTCCATCGTATGACACCAATCATGGTTTTGTCGAGAAAACTGCATGAACTCTATATTTATTACTCCCTCATATGTGCAATTAGCAATACACTTAGGGGGCGTTTGGTAGAGTGTATTAGAAAAAATAATGCATTAATTAGTCTTGCGTATTACTAGTACCTTGTTTGGTACTCTTTTTCAATCTTTATACACTTTATTGTGTATTAAGTGTGTATTAGTATTACTAATTAATACCATAGATTTCTAGGCATAACAATGCAATGGTTTTAATGCCTGCATTAGCATGATTAAAGATCCAATTATCCCTCTAAACCATTTTTTACATCTTTTCCACCATAATAGTGGAAGGTATATATATAAATAATTTTCTTTTATGCAATGCATGCAATTTTTGATGCATCAAACCAAATAATGCATAAAAATAATCTATGTATTATTAATGCAAGTGTTACTAATTATACACTCTATTTAGCATTATTACTTATACACTCTACCAAATTACCCCCTAGTATTGTAGTGCTTAGTGCTATCAATAGTTATTTGGTCAGTCCACAGTAAGGCTGGCAATTGGACCGGTTTTTGTCCGGTTCCGGTCCGGTCCGGTTCTCGTACCGGTAAGTCCGGTACCGGTTGAACCGGTAAGGAACCGGTCTTATAGGTACCGGAATCGGTACCGAAACGGAATCCGGATTTTTATCCGGTTGATCCATTTCGGTAAGAACCGGTTCCGGTCCGGTTCAACGGTCAATTTAATTTAATTTTTTTTTTTTTTTTTTTTAA
>JAJOOO010017735.1:0-23122 GCA_029582685.1 Solanum piurae
GAATATGAAGTCGGATTTTCGAAAAACGAAATGGATCTTTTTATATACAGCTAAACAAGTTTCCGGTAACTTCCGAAGCACATTTTTAAGAACCATTTTGGGTCAAATTCAAATAATATCATTTCATTAAGTTCTCGACTCCACTCACATATGAGGCTCTAGTTTCACTCTATCATTTTCCGAGTCGTTACAAGGAGGGGCCTCTTCCCTGGGAACATTTTCAACTGGGGTTCCACCCCTGGCAGGTGCTACCCTTCCTCGGCCTATGCATGTCTTGACCGCGAACTCTTGCTGCAGGCTCCTCAGCTGGCTTATCGATGGGGCTACGAGCCTGACGCCATTGTATCACGTGTTAACCATCTGCGGACAGAAGAGTGAAAGATATTAGATACCAATTTGGATCACCAGAAACCGATTGGAATCAAGTCATTACACGAGAGGAGAAGAAGACGGAGAGATTTCCTAAAGTCCTGTAGCCTCTCGAAGAAAAGTTCAAAACGTCTCTGTGCCGTTCCGCAAGAGTCTACTAGACTCGATTTGATACAATGAGATCAACGAACCTAAGGCTCTGATACCAACTTTTTTACGACCCAGACTACCGTGATTGGCACTCACACTAACCCTCTAGTGGGAGAACCGTTACTACAACCTGACTAAGCAACTTAAGAAACTATAACATTTAAACATACGAAAACAGATTTAAATGACAAATGAAATATAGAGTTCCTATAAACTTTGAAATTTTAACAAAATCAACTAACATAATCATTGCGGAAATTCTACCCCTAGAACCTTAATGTCATTGTACCAAAATTCTACAATTCAACAAGTCTAAGGAAAGGGGATGTGACCCCGAAAAACTAAACATAAGTAACATGTCTAAAACATCTAGTCTGAGTCCAAAAGAATGTACTAAACTAAAGATGGATCCAAGGCAACCTGAAAGAACTGGCTCACCCTCTAATCCGGTCTCGGTCAATGATCTCCTAGCAGAGGTCTGTCAGTAGCCGCCTGAAGAAGCCCTGCACTCAACAAACAAAGAGCAAGTGTAGTATCAATATACAAAACTACGGTGTACTGGTAGGATTGCACGACTACCCCAATAAGCAAAATATAAGCAAGTAGTTACAACACAGTAAACAAACATATACAAAATGCACAGTTCAATTATCATTTCAGGAGCAAGATATAATTTCCCTATATCGAAGACAGGTAGACAAGAATGTAATAATCACAAGTGGTCCTCTCATGGAGCCCATACCCAAATTGTTAGTGTGTTAGAACGTGACATCTGATCCAATATACATGTGTTGGAACGTGACACCTGATCCAATGTATGTGTCGGAACGTGACACCCAATTCAATATATGCGTCAGAACGTGACACCTGGTCCAATAAACACAATCAAAATCACAATCACACCATAATGAATAGTGCACATAGTCACACAGTCAAGTAACAAGTTCATGACATGTAATTGTTCACACATAATCATTTCATTTTATTCAATTCAAGTTCCCCTATTCACATACACACATGCATACAATGAAGCAATTAACAGACATATATCACGCCACAAGAAGTTGAACCATCACCTACCTCAAAACCAAGCCTGAATACTCCTAAGACACATGAGCCTTTCCTTTCCAGAATCTTTCAGTTCGTTCTTGATCTAAAACAAGAAATCAATGCAAGGATCACTACACAAGGTCTAATTTACCCGGATTATAACCAAGATTATCAACCCAAGGCCAAATCCAAGATCCTAATGTTCAACTAGGGCTTTTCTCACCATTAACTTCAGGTCAAAACTCTTCTCCGACGATAATCACCCAAGATTCTAATAGTTCTAAGAATCGAAATACGAATTAGGGGAGTAATTATCTTACCTTTAGCACTAGAATTCGTGGAAATCTATCAAGAAATTTCCCTGGGTCGTCCCTTAGCTCTTACGATTGAAGTTTTGCAAAAAATAGCGTTTTTGAAGTTTTTCTCCAATTTAAGTAGCGACTGTCCCGCCACAGCAGACCCTACCCCGCCCTGGCGGGATTATTCCCGCCCCGATGGCTTGCACGGAGACAGAAACTCGGAATTTGAGTTCCAAGCTTCCATTTTGCAACACACCTTCAACCCTTGACGTTCTAAAACTACCATTTCACACAAAAATTAATTTCGGGAGTTCTACTCGCCCGAATTTGATTTCGTAAAGGCGTACAGGCTCTTTAACGTCTGACTATCGACTCATGTGATCAAAATCATAATTAAGTCCCCCATCCATTACTAGATTTCCCTAGACTTCACCCGACTCAAATTTCGTCTAAGTCTGACCTATGATAGAAATTTCCAAGTTACTACTCAGAAGTTTTCTGGCCCAAATTCTTTCCCCATTGGTTTTTCCATTACGACGGCAACAGGTCGTTACAGTTTAGAAATTAAAATAGTAAAATAGTAAAATAGTGCTAATACAAATATATGATAGTTACTTTATTAAATTAATCATGTTTAATTAATTAATTTAATATGATAATAATATATATTACTCAATCCATACTTTAAATAAAAACATCTTATGAAAAATATGTAAATCATAAAAGAATCTTATGAAAAATATGTAAATTATAAGAGACTCAAAATAAGTTTAAAATAATATTACATTAAGCATAAGTCTAAAAATATAAATAAATTAACCTATAAACTAATTTTTGTAATTATATTATTATAGTGCGGTGAACTATTACTAGCTAGAGTTAAGCTAATCTCAAACTAATAAGTAAAAGTAAAGAGAAACCTAACTCTTTGTCTGTTAATTTGGAAAAGTACCTTGTTTACTAATTATTTTGAAAAATAGAAGTCTTAATTGACAATTCAGTTTTTCTACTGGGTTCCTACTTGTACAATTTAGAGCCTATTTGGCATTGTTGTTGGGAGGCCAAAAGTATTTTTTATGAAAAAAAAAAAAAAATTTGAAAAAATTAAGGCGTTTGGTAAATCAATAAATTTGTTTTTAAATGGAAGCAAAAATAGTTTTTTTTGCTACTCGTGAGAAGCTAAAAAATCCCGCTTCTTAAAAAAACAATAGAAGCAAAAGCAAATAAAATATTTTTTTCAAGACCAAAAAATCCCTTCCATATATACATATTTACCAATATATCACTTATTAATTAATTATCATATTGTAACGACCGGTTCCCTTCGTTATAGAAAAGACAATAGGGAAAGAATTTGGGCCAGAAAACTTTTGAGTTGTGACTTGAAAAATTGTTGCCCAGTCCAAATTTGGACAAAATCGGTGTCAGGCGAGGTCTAGCAAAATCTAGTAATGAATGGGGGATCTAATTATGAATTTGATCACATGAGTAGATAACTAAGACGTTAAGAAACTCGTATGACTTTACGGAATCAAATTCGGGCGAGTAAAATTCTCGAAACTGATCTTAGCTTGAAAGGGTAGTTTTTGAACGTCATGGGTCGAAGGTGTGTTGTGAAATGGGAGTTTGGAACTCAAATTCCGAGGTACTGTCTCCGTGTAAGCCTCTAGGGCGGGATGGGGTTCGCCGTCGCGGCTCAGTCGTGAATTAAGTTGGGAAAAAATATCAATTTCATTATTTTTCTGAAAACTTCATTCTTAAGAGTTAGGAGACGACCCAGGACAAGTTCTTGACAGTTTCCACGACTTTTAGTGCTAAAGGTAAGGATTTTACTCCCCTAATCCATTTTGGGGGAAGGTTTTGGCCTGAAATTCATGGTGGAAAAAGCCCTAGCTGCACATTAGGATCATGGGTTTGGTCTTGGGTTATTGAGTTTGTTATAATCTGGGTAATTAGACCTAAATTTATTGATCCTTGCGTTATATTAATCGTTGGTAGACCTAGAACAAGTGGAAAGAATCTGAAAAGGGAAGGATCAAGTGTCTTAGGAGGATTCAAGCTTGGTTTTGAGGTAGGTGATGGTTTGATTTCATGTTTGTGTAATATATGTTGGTAATTGCTTCATTGTAATGCATGCATGTATGTGATTGAGGCTCTATTGATCAAACCTAATGAAATGAGTATGAATGAACAATTGTATGCCATGAATCAACACTTGATTGCATGATTATGAGTATGTACATTATGAGTGTGAGTGTGAATGTGATTGTGGTTCTGTTGATTGGACCGGGTGTCACGTTCCGACACATACATTGGATCGGGTATCACGTTTCGACACACTAACAATTTGGGTGTGGGTTCCATGAGAGGACCATAGTACTGCTGTACCTATTTGTTATTGAGAATGGGGAATTGTACGTTGCTCCTGATATGATATATATATCTTGTATATGTGTGTTTACTATGTTGTGATTGCTGGTATATGTTTGCTTACTGGAATAGCCGTGTGATCCTACCAATACAGTGTGATTGTGTACTGATACTGCACTTGCTCTTTCTTTGTTGAGTAAATGACATCTTCAGGCGGCTACTGACAGACCTCATTTAGGAGATCACTGATCGAGACCGAATTCAAGGGTGAGCCAGTTCTTTCAGGCTGCCATGAGTTCTCATTGTATTTAGTCCATTTTCTTCGGACTTAGACTAGTTCTTTAAATATTATGTTGTTTAGTTTCGGGGTTGTATCCCTTGTTCTTAGACTTGTCGTTAGTAGAGTTTTGGTACATTGACTTTCAGGTTCTAGGCATTGTTTTCCGTAAATGATTTGGTAATTGTTTTGTTAAACTTTTAGAGTTTATGGGAACTACCGTTTCCTTTAGACATTTAAACCTGCTTCTGTATCTTTAAATGTTCTAGTTTTCGTTAAGTTGTGTAGTTGGGTTGTAGAAATGGTTCTCCCACCGGAGGGTTAGTGTGGGTACCAATCACGACGGTCTAGGTCGTGACAAAGTTGGTATCAGAGCCCTAGGTTCATTGATCTCGGTGTACCAAAACGAGTCTAGTAGAGTCTTGCGGAACGGTACAAAGACGTCTATACTTTTCTTCGAGAGGCTATAAGACTTTAGGAAATCTCTCTATTTTCTCTTGTCTCCTTTAGTGCTATAACTTGATTCCAATTGGTATCTGGCGATCCAAATTGATATCTAATCTCCTTCACTCTTCTGTCCGCATATAGTTAACACTAGATTCAACGGTGTCAGGGTCGCAGCTCCCGTCAATGAACCAGCTGAGGAGTCCGCAGCCAGAGGATGTGGTCCAGGCAGGGGTAATGGTAGAGCAAGGGGAAGGGGCAGAGGAAGAGTGACACCCGCTAGGGGTGGAGCCCAACTGAGAATGTTCCAAGGGAAGAGGCCCCTCCGCACCGCAAGATGAGGTAGAAGAGAATGTGGAGATTGAGGATGAGGGGGATATTGGAAAAGAAGAGGATGCACCGGCTTGGAATACCAGCGTTCCTCCCTTAGACCCATTGTTAGCTCAGCAGATCATGTATTTCTTGACGAGGTTTGTCGACCCTGGAGTCCTCCCCGCAGTGCAAGCTGCTCAACCTCGGATCAGCCGCCCCGTTGTTGCTACTAGTCCCATGGTAGAGTAGCGTTAGGAGTTGAGGCCTTCTTCCATCCTTTGTTGGGTTCCGTGATGACTGGTAATGAGCATGAGAAAGTTCTGAAATTAAAGTCGCATGTGTTCCATGGTTCTGAGAGTGAGGATGCCTACGAGTTCATCTTGGACTGTTATGAGAGGCTTCATAAATTGGGTATTGTACATCAATATGGGGTAGAGTTCGTGACCTTTCAGCTTCAAGGTGAGGCTAAGCAGTGGTGGAGGGCCTATGTGGAATGCAAATCATCAGCACTTGGACGCAGTTCCATGCTCTGTTTCTTGAAAAGTATATGCCCCAGACTTTGAAGGATCGCAAGAAGGATGAGTTCATAGCTTTGGAGCAGGGTGGTATATCTATAGCTTCTTATAAGGATAAGTTCCATGCTTTGTCTAGATATGCTACACAATTGGTGACTACTGAGGAGGAGAGGATCTGTTTATTCGTCAAGGGATTGAACTCCGAGTTACAGGTATTGTCTGTTCCCATGACCTCTGCAGGGAAAAGTTTTAATGAGGTGACAGATTTTGTGAAGAAAGTGGAAGGAGTTAGACGCGATGGTCAGGCCAAGGCTTTAGCTATGAAGCCTAAGAGCACATGTAACTTCCATGGTTCTTACTCCAGAGGTTCAGGCAGGTCGACACATGCAGCCCGACCAATTCAGTCAGCCTTGCCCACTTCTACAAGTAGTTACTTAGGAACTCCACATCAAAAATTTATTCAGGATAGTCAAGGAGCCACATCTTCGGCGGGCAGCAGGCCGTCTTTTGATCACACTTGTTATAATTGTGTAGAACCTGGGCATATGAAGAGAGATTGTCCCAACTTGCGCATGCTTGATTCCACGTAGCAGCAGCAGACTAGAGCAGTGGTACCCGCGGGTAATGATAATAATGGTAGAAGGCATCCACAAGGTGGTCGAGGAGGAAATCAGCGAGGCTATGAAGGCCGAGGAAATGGTAATGCAGGTAGAGGAGCAGTGCAACCAGGCATGTAGGTCACCCGTCAACATGACAGGGCTCGGTGTTATGCTTTTCCGGGTAAGACCGAGGCTGAGGCATCTAATACAGTGATCACAGTACTATTCTTGTTTGTGATCGAATGGCTACTGTCTTGTTTGATCCGGGTTCTACTTATTCATATGTGTCAGTTCAGTTTGCCTTGGATTTGATTTGGCTTGTGATATACTTGATTCCCCTATCCATGTTTCTACCCCAGTTGGAGAGTCAGTTATAGTCACCCATGTGTATCGTGCTTGCCCCATCTTGTGTATGAGTTTTTATACTTGGGCTGATTTGGTTAATTTGGATATGACTAACTTTGATATAATCTTAGGCATGACTTGGTTGTCCCCCCTATTATGTTGTGTTAAATTGTAATGCTAAGTCTGTCACTCTAGAGATCCCGGGTAGGGAAAAGTTAGAGTGGGAAGGGGTGTATAAGCCTAAGACAGCTAAGGTCACATCTTTCATTCGGGCTAGGAAACTGGTGATGCAGGGTTGTTTGGCATATTTAGCTCATATTCGGGATGTTGAGGTTGAGTCTCCCTCTATTGAGTCTATTCCTGTAGTGTGTGAATTTAAGGAAGTGTTCCCTACTGATTTGCATGGAATGCCTCCAGATAGAGATATAGATTTCTGCATTGACTTGGAACCGGGCACTCGCCCTATTTCCATACCTCTGTATCGCATGACACCAGTAGAATTGAAAGACCTTAAGGATCAAATCCAGGAGCTTCTTGATAAATGGTTCATTCATCCTAGTTCTTCTCCGTGGGATGCTTCTGTCTTGTTTGTTAAGAAAAAAGATGGTAGTATGAGGATCTGTATAGACTACCGGCAATTGAATAGGGTCACCATTCAAAATAAGTATCTGTTGCCTCGAATAAATGATCTTTTTGACCAGTTGTAGGGTGTGTCGATTTTATCTAAGATTGATCTAAGGTCTGGTTACCATCAGTTAAAGATTAGGCCTGAGTATGTACCCATAACGACATTCAGGACCCGCTATGGGCACTATGAGTTTTTACTGATGTCGTTTGGGTTGACCAATGCACCTGCAACCTTCATGAGTTTGATGAATGGTGTGTTTAAACCACTCCTGGATTCTTTTGTTATTGTCTTTATTGATGATATTTTGGTGTATTCAAAGAGTAAGGAAGAGCATGCTGACAATCTTCATATAGTTTTGGGTGTCCTTGGGAGATAAAGGTTATGTGCTAAATTTTCCAAGTGTGAGTTCTGGTTGGATTCAGTTTCCTTTTTGGGGCATGTAGTTTCAAGGGAAGGGATGATGGTAGATCCCCAAAAGATTGAAGCGGTTAAGAATTGGGTTCGACCTAGCTTTGTGGCTGAAGTTAGAAGTTTTGTGGGGCTCGCTAGCTACTATCGTCGATTTGTGAAAAACTTTGCTTCTATTGCCACGCATCTGACAAGGCTGACAAAAAAGAGGTGCCTTTCGAATGGACTAAAAATTATGAGGAGTGCTTTCAAAAGCTCAAGACTCTCTTGACCTCCGCACCTATTCTGCCACTACCGGTGGAAGATAGAGATTTCAATATTTATTGTGATGATTCACATTCGGGTTTGGGTGTTGTATTGATGCAGGATAAGAATGTTATAGCTTATGCATCGCGGCAGTTGAAGGTGCATGAGAGAAACTACCCGACACATGATTTGGAGTTGGCAGCGGTAGTGTTTGCTCTTAAGACCTGGCGATATTACCTCTATGGTGTCAAGTGTTAGGTGTTTACTAATCATCGTAGTCTGCAATACATATTCACTCAAAAGGATCTAAATCTGAGACAACGAAGGTGGATGAAGTTACTTAAGGATTATGACGTCACCATCCAATATCATCCGGGTAAGGCTAACGTGGTGGCAGACACATTAATCCAGAAGGCGGTAAGTATGGGTAGTCTAGCTTGTTTGGGGGTATCCAAGCGACCTTTGGCTAATAAGATTCAGAACTTGGAGTCTAATTTCATAGAGTTGGGCATCTCAGAGAAAGGTGGGGTGTTAGCTAGCATTGAGGTTAGACCCACGTTCATTCAGAAGAGCAAGGCCAAACAGTTTGAGGATGAGAATTTGAATGAGCTTAGAAATAAGACATTGTCTGGTAAAGCCCAATATATGGTTCTTGATACGGAAGGTGTGCTTAGTTTTAAGTGGAGAATTTTTGTTCCCCGAGTGGATGACTTGATTCATAAAATGTTGACAGAATCCCATGGCTCGCGGTATTCCATTCATCCGGGTGTGACAAAAATGTACCGAGATTTGAAGCGGCTTTATTGGTGGCCTGGTATTAAGAAAGACATAGCTGAGTTTGTGGATAAGTGCCAAAACTGCCAGCATGTAAAATATGAGCATCAAAGGCCTGCAGGTTTTCTTCAGAGAATGCCAATTTTGGAATGAAAGTGGGAGAGGATATCTATGGATTTTGTGGTTGGTCTTCCCAAGATTTTGGGAAGTTTGATTCTATTTGGGTAGTGGTTGACAAATTGACTAAGTCAACCCATTTTATTCCACTCATAATAGACTATAATGCTCAGAAGTTGGCTAAGGTTTATGTGAAAGAGATAGTGAGGCTGCATGGGGTGCCCCTTTCTATCATCTCAGACAGTGGTATGCAGTTCACATCCAAGTTTTGGAAGAAATTGCATGATGAGTTGGGCACTCAACTAACTTTTAGTACAACTTTTCATCCACATACAAACAGACAGAGATGACTATTCAAGTGTTAGAGGACATGTGTAATCGACTTTGGAGGGCATTGGGATAAGTTCCTACCTTTGTGCGAGTTCTCTTATAATAACAGTTACCACTCGAACATTGACATGGCACCGTTCGAGGCACTTTATGAGAGGGGATGTAGATCACCCATAGGGTGGTTTGAGACTGGAGATGTGAAACCTTTGGGGGATTGAATTGGTGAAAGATGCTCAGGATAAGGTGAGAAGTATCCAAGCTAAGCTTCTAGCATCCCAGAGTCGACAGAAAAAATATGTGGATCGTAAGGTAAGGGACATGTCATTTCAGGCTGGTGAACAAGTTCTTCTAAAGGTGTCACCCATAAAGGGGTGATGAGATTCGGTAAGAAGGGCAAGCTTAGTCCACGATACATTGGTCCATTTGAGGTTCTTGAATATGTAGGGCCAGTGGCGTATAGGTTGGATTTACCACCTAGCCTTTTTGGAGTTCATCCAGTGTTCCATGTTGAAGAAGTATTATGGTGAAAGAGATTACATCATAAAGTAGGACTCAATGTTGTTAGACAAGACTTTCAGTATTAGAAGGAAACGATTGCAATTCTTGATCGTGATGTCCGGAAGCTGAGGACCAAGGAGATTAAGTCCGTGAAAGTTCAATGGAAGCATCGTCTGGTGGAGAAAGCTACTTGGGAAACCGAGAAAGACATGTGAGACAAGTATCCCCAGTTGTTCGACGATTCAGGTACTACTCTACTCTTACTTTAGATAGTTTTTCCTAGTTGATCACTCGGGGACGAGTGATGGGTAAATTGGTATCTATTGTAATGACCGGTTCCCATCGTTATAAAAAAGACAATGGGGAAAGAATTTGGGCCAGAAAACTTTTGAATAGTGACTTGAAAAATTGTAGCCTAGTCCAGATTTAGACGAAATCTAAGTCAGGCGAGGTCTAGGGAAATTTGGTAATGAATAGGGGGATCTAATTATGGATTTGATCACATGAGTAGATATCTAAGACGTTAAGTAACCCGTATGACCTTACAAAATTGAATTCGGGCGAGTAGAACTCCCGAAACTAATCTTAGCATGAAAGGTTAGTTTTTGAACGTCATGGGTCGAAGGTTTATTGTGAAATGGGAGTTTGGAACTCAAAATTCTGAGGTTCTGTCTCCGTGTAAGCCTCTAGGGCGGGATTATTCCCGCCAGAATGGGGCCAGTGTGGTGGGATGGGGTCCACCGTAGCGGCTCAGTCGCGAATTAAGTCGGGGAGAAACCCTAATTTCGTCATTTTTCTGCAAACTTTGTTCTTAAGAGTTAGGAGACAATCCATGATGAGTTCTTGATAGTTTTCCATGACTTTTGGTGCTAAAGGTAAGGATTTTACTCTCCTAATCCGTTTTTTTTTATCTGTAGAACCTAGATTCTTGGTTTATTAGTGGGATGGAGGGTTGGCCTGAAATTAATGGTGGAAAAAGCCCTAGCTGCACATTAGGATCATGAGTTTGGTCTTGAGTTTGTTATAATTCGGATAATTAGACCTTAATTTATTGATCATTGCATTATATTAATCGTTTATAGACCTAGAACAAGCGGAAATAATCCGGAAAGGGAATGATCAAGTTTCTTAGGAGGATTCAAGTTTGGTTTCGAGGTAGGTGATGGCTTTGATTTCATGTTTTTGTAATATATGTTGGTAATTTCTTCATTGTAATGCATGCATGTATGTGAATGAGGCACTATTGATCAAACCTAATGAAATGAGTATGAATGAACAATTGTATGTCATGAATCAACACCTGATTGTATGATTATGAGTATGTACATTATGAGTGTGAATGTGATTGTGGTTGTGTTGATTGGACTGGGTGTCACCTTCCGACATATACATTAAATCGAGTGTCACGTTCCGACACATACATTGGATCGGGTGTCACGTTCCGACACATACATTGAATCAGGTGTCACGTTCAGACACGCTAACAGTTTGGGTGTGGGTTCCATGATCAAGAGGACCATTGTACTGATGTACCTACTTGTTATTGAGAATGTGGAATTGTACATTTCTCCTGAAATGATAACTGGTTTATATATATATTATGTATGTGTGTGTTTACTGTGTTGTGATTGCTGGTATATGTTCACTTACTGAAATAGCCGCGTGATCCTACCAGTATATTGTGGTTGTGTACTGATACTGCACTTGCTCTTTCTTTGTTCTGTACAGGGCATCTTCAGTCGGCTACTGAAAGACCTCATTTAGGAGATCACTGATCGAGACTGAATTCAAGGGTGAGCCAGTTCTTCTAGGCTGCCATGAGTTCTTATTTTGTTTAGTGAATTTTCTTCGGACTTAGACTAGTTCTTTAAATATTATGTTGTTTAGTTTCGGGGTTGTACCTCTTGTTCTTAGACTTGCCATTAGTAGAGTTTTGGTACATTGACTTTCAATATCTAGGCGTTATTTTCCGCAAATGTTTTGGTAATTGTTTTGTTAAGCTTTCGGAGTTTATGGGAACTCCCTTTTCCTTTAGACATTTAAACCTGCTTCCATATCTTTAAATGTTCTAGTTTTTGTTAAGTTGTGTAGTTGGGTTGTAGTAATAGTTCTCCCACCGGAGGGTTAGTGTGGGTGTCAATCACGACGGTCTGGGTCGTGACTCATATCTCATAAGTTTAGTTAAGTTTCGTTTAAGAATTTTATTTTTTATTTTTATATAATAATTTTTAAATTTTATTTTACGTTAAAATATTATATATTATTTACATATTATTTTGCAGGATTATAAAAAAACATAACATTATTTTTGTGGAATTATATCGCTGTTTAATTTGTCTTTTTATTTATCTATGTGTAATACTGATTGAAAAATTGAATATATACATTTTAATTTAATAAAAAATAAATTAAATTAAATTTTTGTAATAAATATTTAAAATAATTTTAATATTAAAAGTACATTAATATTTGTCCTTTTTCAAAATTTGACTCAAAAACGTACTTTTAAAAAAAGTTAGTCAAATACAATCTTCTTATAAAAAAATACTTTTTAAATAAAATAACCAAACACAATTTATTTATTTTTTTACAAAAGCACTTTTCTAAAAACCTATTTTTAAAAAGTACTTCAAAAATTTAATAGCTTTTAGCATCGCCAAACATGCACTTATTTTCAAAGAAATAACTAAAAGGAAAAAAAATTCCGTCACTGGCTGTCTATGTGTGTATTAAATCTCAAATTGTTTGGCATAAAAAACATTAGTTTGTTATTATTTTAAGACTTTCTACATAAAATTTATTTTTCATAAATAAATAATTAATTATTTTTTTGTTCATTTGTATAAAAACTAAGAACATACCCTAATTATTCATTACAATATAAATTGATATAAAAATCTGTATATATATATTTTTTTAAAAGTTAATAATTTCGATACAATTTGATTCGATCTATTTATACCATTTTTAAAGATCAATTGACACCCTATCTACATGTGACTTGGAAAAGAGATTTGGCCGAAGTACACAAACGGTTGATTTTACGACCATTATTTAAAGTATAGTCAAAATTAAATTTTATATGTTCAGTTACTTAAACTTGATTTCAAATTTATGAAATTGAAGTTAAAATCCGACTTGAAATTTGAGCATCAGGTGTACGTGTCTAGGACTTGTCAAAACAAACGCCATATAATTTGAAAACAAGTAATCTTCAAACAATTTGAAATCAAGCAAACTTTAGGCATTTTTGTCTAAAGTTTTAACATGAAAATTTCAATTCCCCCTTGAATTTGTTCCGAAAAGTCAGTTACACGCTTAAACTATTATAGTGATCTATTATATACTTATACTACTCAAAAGTGAATTTTCTTACCCCATAAAATTGATGTGGCAAAAAAATCAAACAAAAATAAAAAATAGGCGCGTCAGTTTGAAATTAAAGTGATAAAAAAGGTTAGAATCCTCTTTTCCACCCCCACCCCTACACCTCTTCTTCTTCACACCCCACCCATTGTCCTCTTCTTCTTCATTGTTTATTTTCATCACACTTCTTTTAAATTTTTTTTATCATAGTCTTAAAGCACATTTTTTTTAATTCTCATAGATTTGTTAGTTTATAATTGTATTTTATCTAGAAAAGTTTCAATTGATTGTTTCTATCTTTGTCATTTTTTTGACTTTGTTAAAGAAATTTTTGTTGTAATTGATCGATTTTTGGGTTTAGTGGTGATAGCAACTTTATGAGTTTGGTGGTGATGGGTGACAAAAATTAAAAGAGGTAATTGAAGACGGTGATGAAGAAAAAATCGATATTAATAATGGTGGTGGTGATATTTGGTGTTGGGTGACGAGAAAATAAAAAATTGAAGGTGATATGGTGATGGTGAAGAACAAAATCAATAGTGAAGGTGATCGGATATGATTTTTTCGATGAAATGAGTACTGAAATGGGTGAGATTTAGTGATGAAGAAGATATAATTATTAGAGAATTAAAATAATTAATTAGAGTAAAATATAGTTAACAAAAGAAAAGTTAATTAATAAAGAAAATAAAAAATTATAATTTATGACATGACGTTGATGTAGCGTTGATGTGGCAGCGAGTGTAATACACCACATAATGTGAGAGTGGTATTACACGTCTCAGAGTGGTAATAAATTTACTTTTGAGTATTAAAGGTGTGTAATAGGTCACTCTGATAGTTTAAGAGTGTAAATAACTTTTCGAGATAAATTCAGGAGAAAATCTATGTCTTTTCCCTTTAAAAAAATAATCATTTCTTCCGACTTATTAAATACTGATTGGATAACTAATTATTTAAAATGGATTAAATATGAATATTGTCCATGCTATCTACCAAAATATGGATATTTAGACAGAAAATATAAATATCCATATTGTCAACACTCATTTGTCTTTTGCTTGTTTTTTTTTAATAATTCCTTGCTTTCTGGATTATGAGTGTTTAAGCTTATTTTGATTTTTATCTCATGTTTTTACTTAATTATTTCTGAAATCATAAATAACATAAATATAGATCAATTAATCAAATTTTTATATGTTTAATCAGAACAAATTAAATACTTTGTTCATTTTCATTAATCTGATTTCGACTTCTTATATCGTCTCATTTTACATGTTTGCCCCTCCTAGTTAGAATATTTACATATTTTTATGTCCATGTATGATCATAATTAACAAAGTTACGACTTCAATTACCATTTTATTGGCAAAAAGTATAGCAACACTTAACTAGTCCTTTCTATAGTAATGGATAACTAATAGTTGACACTAGATGTATTAAGACATCATTATTAAGTAAGGACACTTAATTAATTTTACATGAACTTAGTGCTAGCTTGTCCGATCAAGGTTTTAAAAAGTCAAAAATATTTATTAAAAAAATACGAAAATATTGATCAAGTTTATTTAAAAAGACTAATTTATAAGAGTAGCAAAACTTGTTTTTTTAAAAAAAATTTAAAAATTAGTTTTCCCAAAAAGATCATTTTAAAAAGCACTTTTAAAAAAAATATTTTAAAATATTTTTATAAATTTGACCAAAAACTAATTACTCTTATTTAATCAGTGCCTTTTAAATTGATTAGTGGCCTATCACCAAAAGTACATATTTTTGAAAAATCCTTTTTGAGAAAAGCATTTTTTAAAATAAATAAATTTCAATCAAACATGCTATATATATATATATATATATACTAGACGGAGATTGCCCGTGCAGAGCACGGGTCCAACTTTGTGCCTTTCAATAATAAATGAAAAACAATACTATTGTAGTATTGTATATCTGTTAACATTATAAATTGTATACATTGTGCACTTCCTTGGTGGAGAGGTGTAGCTAATGTATGCTGGTGTTGTGTTCTCTTTTCTTCCGCTCATGACTATTACTATTTATTTGAAGGAACAGAGATGATGAAGCATGCTAACAAACCTAAAAAAACACCAAAAATGTGTTGGAATGTTCATTAAAATGTATATACATGATTAGAAGAATGAAACTTAATCATTCATATGCAGATTCATACTATACAAGTAATACATTTTAAGAAAATGTCGAAATGATCTTCAGTTGCAATGTGTAATCACTTACTTGAAAGTAAGCATAGAAATGGTGCAGCTTGATGGCATCACAAACGCAGATCAGAGATAAGTAATACTAACACTGACTCCTTTGATTGTGTTGAGGTCTCATCAACATTGATTAAAATAGGAATGTCAAAAGCCTAAAATGTTTATCTGCGAGTCTCATGTTTACAAATTTCGGGAGGCAGTCTGGATGGAAGTGTACTTCTTCAAGTTCCTTTTCAATTTTCATCACCCTCCATTAACCGATAACGGATGGTCCTCGCCAACTGCTTATCTCTCTTCCTCACATTTCATTCATGACCTACGACTATTCCTCTTTCGGGGAGGGAACCACTTGCTAGATCGAACCCAAGGATAGGTTTGATCGGTCATATTTTCAAAGGGCTGAAGTCAAAGTGATGTTCTGTTGCTTATGGCAATTGTAACCATGACAAAAAATAAATCGAGAAAAAATGTCATTCAAAGACTTCAGATGATAAGAATATATTTCTGGCAATTAATCATAAACTATGTTTATGTGTAGTTTGGGAGTAACAGATGAAATACAAAAGTCCGATTGACAAACAAAATATAAATCAACAAATAAAAGATCTAATGATCACTACATTTTCTAATAATCACCATGCTCATGAGCCATGGCTATCAGCACTGGTATCTAATATCTATATACAGACTTTTCTTTTTAATGTCAAACACTATTAGCATTATTAATTATTCAAAAATTATTCAAACAGTAAAATTATCAAACACTCAAAATAATGTACACTATTATTATCATCATTGACAACAATTTCCTCAATGGTGATATTAGAATACATTTGCTCTTCACAGTTGTGAACATCTACCAAAAAGGCTTGTTTTTCCAAAATTATAACCACTAATAAAATTTCATGTCAACATAGTTTTTTCCCTTTGGCAAATGTAAGCATGTAAATACTTTTTTCCGGTGTTTTACACTGCCAGAAATTTATTCAAAATAATATATTTGAATATATAAAGGAGTATGTGATATTTAAAGTAAAGGTCAATTTGAACAGCGAGAGAAACTAAACTGTGTTAGGTTGTTAGCATTTTAATAATAATATTTTGTATATTAATTTGCTAAAGCTTAGTGTTGCCATTGCTGCCAACCTTTAGTGACTTTTCAGTTTGCAACCGTTGAAATGTCATGATTGCTACATTACTATATTGCATTACTCCATTGGAGTAAGTGCATATGTTACAAACTTTTGGTGCAGCATCTAAGGTCTAAGCCGTTGCTGGCTTTTAGCTTTTCATCTCATTTACTTATTCACTCTGTATTCCTTCATTATACATTGTAACCTATGTAACTCCTAAAACCATTATCTTCACTATTTACCAAACCATTATCTTCCTATTCATTGTTAGGAAGACATCCCCAACTATAAATAGTGGTGGTCTTCATTTGGTTTATATACACAAAGAAAAATATAGAGTGAAAGAGTTAGTCAAAAAAGAGAGTTCTTTTTAGTTGAAGGGAGGTGTTCTTTTTGTGGAGCTTTGGACTCAACTCTTGTCCAGAGTTTGTTGAGTTACACTTTGTGATTAGGCTGTTGTATCCTGGAGGAAACAAGTCAAGAGAACTACTGCTGGACTGGTGAAAAACATTTGCTATAGTGGGCTTGAATCTCCTTAAAGAGAGTGAGATATCCGCGTCTCAGCTTTGAAGAGATTTTATTTCTTCATTTTATTTTCAATTGTAATCTTGTAATTTTATTATCTTGTAATATTTCACTAACAATTTTAAGGAGATTCAAAATGGCTACAATTGAAAAAACCGCGGATATCAAGATGAGAGATCTTAATAAGCCATTTCGGTTCAATGGTAATCATTTCAAGAGATGGAAGGGTAAAGTACTTTTCTACTTAAGTCTTCTCAATGTTTCTTATGTGTTAACTGAGAAGAATCCTAATAAAGTTGATGATACCTCAATGGATGATGATGAACTTATTTCTCATCATGAGAAAGTGGAAAAGTACGATGGTGATTCCTATAAGTGTCGGTATTATATTCTTAATTGTTTATCTGATAATTTTTATGATTATTATGATAGAACTTACTCTAGTGCAAAGAAAATTTGGAAAGCATTGCAGAGTAAGTATGATACCGAAGAGGCTGGAGCGAAAAAAATATGCGGCTAGTAGATTTTTTCGTTTCCAAATGGTGGCCAACAAATCAGTGGTAGACCAAGCTCAAGACTTTATAATGATTATTGGAGAGCTCAAGTCCGAGGAGGTTAAAATTGGAGATAACCTTATTGTTTGTGGCATAATAGATAAACTTCCACCTTCTTGGAAGGAATTTCAAAAAACCATGCGGCACAAACAAAAGGAAACTTCTCTTGAAACCTTGATAATGAAAATCCGCATGGAGGAAGAGGCAAGGGGCCAAGATGCACTTTTACAAACAGAAGAGAGCAACATCACAACGAAGGTAACTTTAATTACTTCAAATAATGTTACTCCTGAATCTCACAAAAATACTTCTTTGAAGCCTAAGAAGAAAAAATTCAAGAAATATAATGGTAGACCTCCCAAGAAAAATAATGGTGAAAATAACCAAGCACAAAATCAACAAGTTCAAAATAAGGGACCGTTCTTTGTTTGTGGCAAGAGTGGGCATATTGCTCGATTTTGCAGATTCCATAAATGTGGTCCTAACCCTCAGGAAAATGTTATCGAAGAACCTTTTGTGGCGGTGATTACCGACATAAACATGGTTGAGAGTGTTGATGGATGGTGAGCTGAGTCTGGTGCAAACCGTCATGTTTGTTATGACAAAGACATATTTAAAAAATATACTCATTTATAGGAGCCCAAAACCATCATACTTGGTGATTCTCACACAACTCAAGTTCTTGGAACGGGAGATGTCGAATTGTGTTTTACTTCTGGAAGGGTACTAGCTTTGAAAGATGTACTTTATACTCCTTCCATGAGAAAAAATTGAAGTCTAGTTTTCTTCTTAATAAAGTAGGCTTTAAACAGATTACTGAATTTGATCAATATATAATTGTGAAGAAGGAAATTTTTGTGGGAAAGGGGTATGCTTATGATGAGATGTTCAAATTGAATGTTGAAATAAATAAACCTTCTACTTATGTTTATATGCTTTCTTCTACCAATTTTTGGCATGCTCGTTATGTTGGAATCATGAGTAGTTTGGGATTAATCTCAATGGTTAAAAAGAATTTTGAAAAGTGTGAGGCTTGTAGTAAAGCCAAAATCACTAAAAGGCCTCATCTTCAAGTTGAAAGAAAAACTGATTTGTTAGAATTAGTTCATATTTGTGAACTTGGTGGAATTTTAACTCGTGGAGGTAGTAGATATTTTATCACTTTCATTGATGATTTTTCTAAGTTTACATATGTTTACTTGATGAAAAATAAAAGTGATGCTTTTGAAAATTTTAAAACTTATCTCCATGAGGTTGAAAATCAGTTTGGTAGAAAAATAAAAAGAATTAGAAGTGATAAGAGGTCGTGAATATGAGTCAAATGAGTTTAATTCTTTTGTTAGATCATTGAGAATAATTCATGAAACTACTCCTCCTTATTTTCCTTCATCTAATGATGTGGCGGAAAGGAAAAATAGAACTTTGATTGAATTGACTAATGACATTCTTATTGAGTCACATACACCTTTAAATTTATGGGGTGAAACTATTTTGACTGCTTGTTATGTGTTGAATCGTGTGCCTCATAAAAAGTCTAAATTGACACCTTTTGAATTGTGGAAAGGTTACAAGCCAGGTTTGGGATATCTAAGAGTTTGGGATTGTCTAGCCTTTGTGAGGCTAATGGATCCTAAGATTACAAAGTTGGGTAAGAAAGTTACTACTTGTGCTTTTCTTGGTTATGCTTCAAATAGTGTAGCCTATAGATTTTTTAATCTTGAAGACAGTGTTATAATTGAATCAGGTGATGCAATTTTTCATGAGAATAAATTTCTTTTTGATTCTAAAAATAGTGGGGGTCAAAGGATTGAACAAAATATTTTGTCACTACCTAGTTCTTCTACTTCTACTTTGAAAAATAAAGAAGTTAATAATTTTGAGTTAAGAAGAAGTAAAAGAGGTAGAGTAGAAAAATATTTTGGTGCTGATTTTTGTGTGTTTAATGTTGGAGAAAACCCTCTCACTTTGAAAGAAATATTATATTCACATGATTCTATTTTTTGGAAAGAGTATGTAAATGATGAAATGGAATCACTAATTTCTAATAAAACTTGGAAGTTAGTTGATTTACCACCGGGTTGTAAAACAATTGGTTGCAAATGGGTCTTAAGAAAAAAGTTGAAACCGGATGGATCTATTGATAAATACAAGGATAGACTAGTTGCAAAAGGTTTTAAACAACTACAAGGCCTAGAAATTTTTGATACTTTTTCACGGGTAACAAGAATTACATCCATAAGACTTTTAATTGCTATGACTGCAATTTTTGATTTGCAAATTCATCAAATAGATGTAAAACTACTTGTTTAAATGGAGACCTAAATGAGGAAATTTACATGGATCAACCTGAATATTTTGTTGAAGCAGGCCAAGAAAGCAAAGTATGTAAACTTACTAAATCCCTATATGACTTGAAACAGACACCAAAACAATGGCATGAAAAGTTTGATTCCTACATGATTGAAAATGATTTTAAAACAAATGAGTGTGATAAGTGCATTTATCACAAGTCTTGGAATAATTCACATGTGATTATTTGCCTATATGTTGATGATTTATTGATCTTTGGCTCTAACATGAATGTTATTGATGAAGCTAAAAATATTCTTAGAAGCTATTTTGATATGAAAGATCTTGGTGAGACAAATTTTATTCTTGGAATAAAAATAAGGGAAAATGCATAAGTACCCCCCAACCTATGCCCGAAATCCCAGAGACACTTATACTATACTAAGGTCATATTACCCCCAGACTTATTTTATAAATAATTTTCTACCCCTTTCGACCTACGTGGTACTATCAATAAGATATCTTGAAAAAATTGTCAACACACGCTGGGTCCAAAAGATGGTGCCACGTAGGCTGAAAAAGGGTAGAAAATTATTTATAAAATAAGTTTGGGGGGGGGGGGTAATAGGACCTTAGTATAGTATAAGTGTATCTCTGGGATTTCGGGCATAGGTTGGGGGGGGGGGGGTACTTATGCATTTTTCCAAATTTAATACTAAATTAGACAACTTTTATTTGTTTATTTTTACTCATGAATTTCTCATTGCAGGTACTGACTCTTCATCCATCAACATTCAAGCCGAGAATAGATCTAGGAACGACCCAATCAAGATGGAAGAATTACGTCAAGTTTTAATTAACAGAACAAATACACCATTAGATATGAAACAATGTTGGATACAAATCATGTGTACATGTATCTAGTTAAGATTTCATGTGTCTGATTTAAAATTATATGTATCTATGAGAAAAAAAATTAGATGCTAAAAAGGGAAGAATTTTGAAAAGTTCTACTCTTTTTTTGGATTAATGATAAATAGATACTCTACCATCGTGATTATTCCTAAATTCGTGTGTTTCAGTTATATTTCATATTTAGATACACATAATTATATGTATATGCTTACTATGTATCCGAAATACATGTTTTTGAATATAACATATGAAACTAATACTTGATAAAAGATACATGAAATTAAAATTAGATCATCTAAATAGATACATGAAATTAATACTAGACACATATAACAAATAAATTAAACAAATCTAGACACTTCTATGATACATATGGATGTACATGTATGATGCTGATGTATCTAAGTATTTAGTTGGTTGGATACATCATATATTGATAATAGATACATTAAATTAATGAATTTATTATTTTAAGAGTAATAAAATGAAGTTAATCAAATTGCATGACTAATATATACGTTTTTTTTTATCTTTTATTAATAATATTAATGAATTTATTATTTCAAAGAATAATTTAATGAAACTAATTAAACATACCTTGATTTTCGCCTTATATTAAGGGATTTGATTAATTTAAATTTTCAAAAATAATTGTCCATGTATTCTGAAAATCCTCAATTACTTCTCTAATTAAGGAAGGGAAAAGGGTCAAAAATGCCCTTAAACTATGTAAAAGGAACAAAAATACCCTCCGTTTATAGTTTGGCTCAAAAATGCCCTTGAAGTCAATACTTTGGTTCAAAAATGCCCTTGCAGTCAATACTTTGGTCCAGAAATGCCCCTATAATTACTAAATGGGTCAAAAATGTCTTTTTTCCGAACAAGTATATTATTTTTTCTTTTTAAGCACATTTTCTTCTTAATTAAATTATTATATAAGAACCATGTTCTTGTTTTCTTTTTTTAAAATCACTTTAAAAAATAAAAATGTAGAAAATATTTTTTTTCTTGTTAATCTCATCTTATCAATTAAAATAGAATAACTTCATGAACTCTTTCGACAGATAATATATGTTAGATATATAAGATCATAGTATATCCATCATTAGTTTATATTTGTATAACGATAAAATATAATTATAATAAAATAAGAAATATTTTCATTTTTAATTTTTTTCTTGAATTGAAGTAAGATAAACATTTGCTAATTTAAAAAATATTATTAGAAATAGAATATGTTGAAAAGAAAATAAATAATATATTTATTTGAAAAAATGAGCATTTTTTTAACCCAAAATAACAATAAGGGCATTTTTAGACCAAAGTATTGACGGAAAGGGCATTTTTGGACCAAACTACAAACGGAGGGCATTTTTGTTCCTTTCGCATAGTTTAAGGGCATTTTTGATCCTTATCCAATTAAGGAAATCAGTTACAACCAATTAATTTAAACAAATAAATTATGTATCTCAATTTTAAAATTCGGCAGATATATGTATCTCACGGATTCCAACTCATGTATTCTAAGCATGAAATATGGTAGAGAAAATAATATTTGAAACTATCGAGAATCTTAGTAATTAGGACCTAAACTAGTGGGATGCGTGTTAGTAGAAGCGATGTCATGTGACACCAATACTGCTTCATTAGAAAATATTGTTAAAAACACATAAAAACTAAATATACCCAAAAAAAACCAATGTACCAAGGTATATATAAATTAAAAGACAAAAAATAACGCAACTTACTGGGTGACTTGATGATCTTGAACCTCTCTCTATATATTGAGATGGCTAGCTCGAATCTTGCTAACGTTTTATGTGCACATTTTTAAAAGAATCACAAGAAACATAATAAAACGACAAATATTGAACCCAAGTCACCTTGCTTGTGCAAAAAGCCTGACGTAGTGCACCGAATAATTTTTTGTGTTTGAGGTGCCTAATGAAATATATGACACTTATTCAGGTATATATAATTTCACGATCCAAGCATACACCCTGGACGTGGTCGGTACTCGAGAACCATTGTTGGTCCCCAAGCGAACCCTCATCCTGGTTGACTATAAGCGGAAGACTAACTCAAGCATACAAAACTTAAAAACTGAATAAAATTCATGAAACTTACAAATCTTTAACTCAAATGAATAACTCTAAATAAAAAATAGAATATTCAACTAGACAACAATAGGCAACTCAAGTCTTTAATACATTTAATAAGATAAATGAAACAGACTTCTCAAACTCTACTATCTATCTATGAAGCCTCTAAATGACAAAGATGGAAGTCGGGACAAGACCCACGACATCCTAACAACTGATATAACTGAAAGGTAAATGAAATCCTCCGGAAGTAAGGAGGCTCACCATAGCTAACTC
>JAJOOO010017736.1:0-36665 GCA_029582685.1 Solanum piurae
TCCCGAGCCTCGTGATGGTGTTGTTTTTCGCACAACACCTTCAGAACGAAAGATGACACAAATCAGTCCCAACCGTCGTCGCCGGAATTTGTCACGGTGACTTGAAGTTTCTCACCAATGCTCGATACCATGTGAGAAATATATGGGAAAAATAATATTGAATTGTGTACCTAAATTGTTACATTGAGACCCTATTTATAGACAATACATATACATTGAAATCCTTTTCTAACTAGGATTTCTATTCCTATTCTTCTTCCTATTCTAAGTAGGAATATATACATATTTCTATTCTAACAACTCTAATGGTACCTAATATTTAATTACCTATACCAATTTTATCAAGACTTGAATCAAAAAGTAATTAGTACAAGAAAATCTGGAATAAAGATATCGAAGCCAAGTTTCAAACTAGTGCGCCAATTCACTGGAAACTACAATCTACAGAATCCTCAATTTACACCCTATGATTAGCCCATAATCATTGTCCCATAAATACCATTAATTTCCCATTGAAAATACCCACTGACACGCTTCAATCTATGACTGAAAACAACAATAACTTTCTCAAAAATTAAATTGTTATGATTTCATTATTAATCAATATCCAATCATTACTAATCATTGACTTGTTATTTGTATAGTGGTCATCATTAATTGATAAGAAGAGAAAAAGAAAATAATTGGAAAGGTTATGGAAGGGTTTGTAGTACCTGCGCTGTTGTCTTCAATGCGGCGTACCCATTTCTCTTTCTCAAATTATGATCTAAAAATATCAACTCCCACCAACTTATTTCAACACATGGGCGGGTATTAAATAACTTATAGACCAACTAATTTAATTATTTTAAAAAGACTACCCGTCGACTAAATATCCGTAGTTAACAAATAGTTCAAAATTCACAAACCAACTTCATTGACTGATCAGAAATGACTCGGGGAAACTATCGGGAGGGGTAAAACGTTAATTTTACAAAAAATTCCAAAAATGGCCTTCCGGGTCATTACATGTTATCTGTTTCTTGTTCCCTGGCGGGATCTGGTTATGCCAATGCTGTAACTTTAGTTAATAGTTTATTGTAGAATAATCAAAAGCTGACAGAACAGAGAACGTACCTGGAGAGAACATGTTGAGTTGTTGATTTGATTTTGTGTGCTTGCAGGCTAAGATAAATGAAACTTTTGATGGTGTGGAGGAAGGATATGAAAGTTCAAGGGATGAAGTTTCATCAGTTTCCTCCTATAATGCCATGAAAGATAATATACACCGGACATTCGGAAGCTCATTATCCTTGCGGTCTTCCTTGGCAAGGACTTCAAGCAAAGATCTTCCACATCTTGAAGGACGGTCAAGCATATCTTCACAACTGGCACTTCCACAGATAGCTGTGGCTGATGTCTTGTATGATTCTAATGGGGGTAAGACGAACAAAAATATGTCTACATACATATGACACGGCATTATCACTGAAATAATTTAAGAGAATAAGACTAAGCTCAGAAAACGTGTATCTGTTTTCATGGTTCAATGGATTAATGTCTTTGACCAAACAGGTTTTCTTTGTCTCTATGCTCTTTTATTTTCCAATGGAAATGTTGCAACGCCTCTTAATCAGGCTGGCTTTTATTTTATTTTAACCTAACAAGAGCTGAGGGTTTTACTTTATTCTTTCAGCAGATGCTTTGTCCCCAAGTCAACAGCTGAAAAGTACCAAGGCCTTCTCCAAATATGATGATTCGATGGTACCTTCTGTCTCAGGCATGGGTGAATCTGGAGCATGTAAGCTTGCACCTATATATATCTTATTAGTATTTGTTCCTTCCATATACTCCTGCTGATGTTTGTTAACGAAAGATCTTTCATGATAATCGGTCGCCAACATTTTCTGCAGCAGAAGGGTTTATTCGAGGGAGATCTTACAACATTAGACTGGATGACCAAGTGCTTCTAAGATTTTCTCCAAAAAATTCTGAGTCAACATATTACTTCAGTGATATGGTAATTGTATTATTCAGTGTATTGGTCTTTCCATTAGTGCTATTACCAATGCCTATTTGCACCTGACTGGTTGGAAACTTATAACTTCAATTTATTCTTTGGCAACAGATAGGTGGAACCCTAACTTTTTTTCATGAAGAGGGTTCTAGAAGATGCCTTGAGGTAGTCCTATACATCAAAATTCATGCTTGTAATAAGCCTTAAACGTGTGGTTTATTTATTAGTTTATGCTTTCTGGAGTTTACTGATCCTTTTGTTGCCTTCTAGCTTTCAATTACACTGGAGATGACAGAAACTATCAGCCGACGCTATGTACATCCTTCACGGAGACATGCTCCTTCTATTACTAAGGTATTCTTTACCTGTTGATGATTCTTTGCAACTCTTTGCATTTGACAAAAGTGTTTTGGCGGATTTATTTAGAAGAGATAAACACTTGAGCCCCTTCATTTGGTGATTAGTCACCAAGGCATTTTGATTTATTCAGGTTCATAGTGATCATCATGAGGTGGTTGCTGATTTAGTTCAGACAAGCTTCCTTTTTTCCATTCCGATGGATGGTCCTATGTCTTTTTCCACTCACTATGTCTCCGTACAATGGGCTCTTCGATTTGAATTCTTTACCACTCCCAAGAATGCTGACTGGTCAAGGTATGTACTTGCTCATGTAACAAGAATATTTTGTTGTTGCATAATTCATTGATCAAAGACTTTGGAGTTTCCATTAAGAGGGTGCAAAAAAGAGAGGGTAAAGCACATTACAGGGAAAAGTATCACACAAAAGACGCTTGCAGACTAACTTAAAAGCTGAAAAAGATCACCAGATCAAAAGGATTTAGAAGTATATCAGCTCTTCAGCTACTTCAGTACTTCTTTATTCCCACCAAATACAAGGGATTTCAGAAATTTTGACAGTGATCTTGTGCACAATTTTTCTCTGATTCAACCTTTCAATTCCTCATGCCTGCGAATCCATGAATAATATGTAAGCTGTTGAATAAAATTGCAGCCCATTAATTACGTATCTCCATTTTAGTCCAGGTAAATCATCAAGAGGCTAAAGGGTCACCTCTACATGGCTTATAATCCTTCGGAATAAACAGATGCCAAATGTGCTTGGAAACTCACATGGAGAAGAAGATTCTATCACTTGTTCGTTCGAACTTAAGTAGCTCTGCCGACAATCTTTTGCCTCTTCTTCTAATATAATTTGGGCAATGCATCATGAACCACTGTCCTAATAGAAAACTGATAATGATGATGCTCTCCATCTTCTCACAATAAACTTGGATACTCAGCATTGTTATGATGACTCTTACGCTAGAAACCTTTAACAGGAAATACTCTCTCGCTATCAATATCTATTTTTTGCTGTTGGTACCACTTCCATCAAAGTGGAAAATCAAAAGACACCTTGAGATTTGTCATGATTGAACTTCCAATCTCTACTTTAATGTGGAACTCTCTTGACATAATTATTTCTAGTGAATCATGGAAGGTTGAAGGATGCCCTTGAATTGCTTCACTTAGATATATCGATTCAATTGTAAAGAAAATATGGTAAGGGAAGGAACTTTATGGTCTCTTATCAAATGCACCATAATTGTAATCTTGATGCTCTTTTCTCCCCTCAATTTGTTCTCCATGTCCTGATTCATCTATCTGATTCTGTTTGTAGATTTTCCTTTGTAATTTGGTATTTTCTTCCTCAGATTGACTAAATTCACGAATTTATCCCTCTTTGTTTCTGAAATACTTCATGCATGATGTATCAGATATGAACATCCTCTTTTGGTAGAGGGTAGAGAGAAATGTGAGTGGGTACTTCCAATAACTGTGCATGCACCTCCAGGAGGAGCTCCTGCAGCTCAGACAAGAAATGACAGGTCATTCTCTTTGGAACCCCTATGGGTCCATACATAAAGGTAAATGGAACTCTCATCTTCTAATCTAGCTATTTTAACTTGTGATTGGTTTGCACTTTGTGAGAAGATGTTCTAGGTTTCTCTTTAACATTCTTTGATGTATGCATCGCCTCATATGCACCTGGAAAGAAAAAACTCTACTTGTTTTACAACTTTAAGATATCAATCTAGTCATAGTTTTCTTGATAAAATAATATACTTGTTTCATGTAGCAATTAAGCTGATTGCTGTCTGCCATTTAAAGAAATATTGTACTAGTTGCCCTGAAACTTGAGAAAAGTAGCAGTTAGCTCCTCTATCTGGCTTGGCACAAGTAATGTTTTAAGTTCTGAATGGTGGTGTCATTTTGATTGGAATGTCAGTAAGAATTTTGAATATATGGTGGGGAATATTTTTCAGGTCATTGATCTTAGTTTTATTTTTTAAAGACCTATGTACATTTTATATCCTTTCCCTTTATTTTTGACAGGTGAGGTAAATTACATATTTTTTGTAAATCATGAAATCCAATCCTCAACGGAAGTTTTTACTCGTTATTTGACTCCTATTTTTAGCACCTTGTATCCTTCAAGTCAACTTGATTTTTTTAGAGGTCAAGGTCTTCGGTGGCAACATAATAACTATTCCAGTGGTGCGATAAATGCACCATCATCTTCTATTTATTGTGTTCACACTTTCTTTGTGTATTCTACACCTAACCTATATAGGCCCGTGCATTTGAATCAAGTGAGAAATACACACTTATATAAAAAAAAAGTGAGAAATACACACTTATAAGTTCTCTCTATTTCTCTCCACTTATAACGGTTATAGGTCTCACAGTTGAACAAACACTTCATTAGAAGAAAGCATTTGTTTTGCTGATCTTGTTAGAGAAAGGAACGTTATGTTATAACTGGAGATGTCGGATTCACTTGATTAAGTTTAGCCATATTTTTGCTCATATCTTCTACTATCAATTAACATTAAAACGCTTCTACCTTGGAGTCTTGTAGGTATACACATTGCGAAAAGTTAAAATGCTTGGCTCCATTACTGTTGAGATATCTCACCGGCAACCCCTGGAGCTTGCCCACCCGCGTGTCCTCCAGGTTCCGATTTCAGAAAGGATGAGTAGTAACTGTGTTCCAGTATTATTGTATTTTAGCCATCAGTCGATATTTCCCCTTCCAATCTTTGTGTCATGTTTTCTCTTATATTATTTTTTATATGATGAAAAATGTATTTTGCCTTTCTCTATTTTTTGTTTTTTCTCATAGAGAACATTTTGTTTCGGAGATCATTATGTTGAATTGTCATTATGTATATGATTAGACACGTCTAGTGAGGTATGATAATATTGGAAATACACTTATGTTTTTCATTCATGGATTAATAAGCAATGTGATGTTGACATAATGGATGGAAGAGTACTTATCATCTCGTCACAACCTTTACTCGTAGTTGCTACTTGTTTTAAAGAGAAAATGTTCATCAATGTTGCAACTCTGAGTTGTGAAACTATGTGTTTTTCTATGACATGCAAGTGAAGGGAATACAAAATAGAATGTATTACTCCCTTTTTCACTTATCCAGAGTCAATTTGATTATTCTTATAAGTTAAATTGGACAGATCAATTTAAATATTTAAAAACTGTATAAAAGTTGTAATTTTTCTTACGTCAATATGATGAAGAAAAAGATACATTTTAAAATTTTGATTAAAGTTTTAACAGTTTGAATTTCAAAAAGAGAAAAGGTATCACACGAAATTTGTTTGTGGCATATATTTAAGATAAAAACAATTAGACATTTGATATAGTGAAGGTAAAGACCAGTTATTGGTGGTAAGCAAATCAAGCTAGAAATATTAACAAACTGTTTATTCCTAATTATCACAAAATATCTGATTAAAACAAAAGAAATAACTAAAGAAACTTCAAATTTATCTATATATACTCAAATCAGTTTGGTAAAATGTATTATGCTATGAATTTAAAAAAGAATTATCCCAATACAAGAGAATAATGGAATAAATACGTATCTACATCAGATATTTACATCAAATTATAAAAGATTACTATAATTATATAGTCTAAAAAGATTAAAAAATTTTTTTTAATATTATTGAGTTTTTGGTAAGTAATAATTCTAAATTGAAGATTTATACAAATTACTGAATTAGAATAACTTTTTTTTCGCTTAATCCTTAAATAAAATGTATAATAGAGATAGAGCAAAAAACATTAATAAACCGTTAAGTATTTTTCTTTTCTAATTTTTGTTTTGTTTTTAAAAGAATAATCGAAATTTACCAGTTTTCGTTTTTCAATTGTCTACATATAGTCTCTTTATTTCATTCAACTTTCTTTTAAATCGAATTGTGATTTATAATGCTAATTTTTAATATTTATTTCTTTTTCTCATAAATTCTTTATGCCGTATATTGTTTATCACTTAATAAGTGAAATTGTATATTTTTTCTATTTGAATTTATGTGATCTTATTTAATTGGAAACATAATTTAAGAATGAGAGATTTTTAAAATTTTAATTTTAAACATACAATAACATTTGTGTAGTTATATGACTTTTGAAGCTATTTTATTGTTGAAAATGCAATAATATCGTGATGTTGTAAAAGTCGTCACTAAAAGTAAAATAAAAAGTTTTAAAATTAATTATTTTAAAATTTAGAAAGTTATGGTAATTCTTTCTAAAAGAGACTAAAAATATGGTTGTGTGGATCGAATTGAAATAGGGTTGATTGAAGTATCATTTTAATCTTACTTATTAGTACCTAACTAACCAATAAAATAAAGAAAATGACAAGGTTTGAAGGAAAAGAAGATACTCCGTATTAACTTATTATCATTGTATCTTGTGCAGTAGAAGGACTATTTCTCCTTTAATCAGTTCGAACCTTGAATATGAATTTTTTTTTGATAGAGAGAGTTTTCCCCGATTTTGAAGTCTAAAGGGCAAAACAAATTGCCAAAAATTTCAAAGGGGTACATCAATTTCTTTTTTAACCAAAAGGGCAAAATCGCTACGTCAGTAGCGATTTTGTTTTCACGCCGTTAAGTCCGTTAAAAGCTCAAAATTGCTGACCTACCAGCGATTTTGTCCAATTTTTTAACAGAAAATTGCTGCCCATGCAGCGTTTATGGTGATTTAAAAAAAAAAAAAAAAAATCGATCCGACTGCAGTGTTTTTATAAAAATAAAATAAAATAAAAAATTAAAAATCACTGCCTAGGCATCGATTTAAGTAAAATAATTTATTTTATTTTTTGCAAAATCGCTGCCAAGCAGCGATTTTGGTGGAAACTTTTTTTTCCTTTTAAAAAAAATCCCTGCTTTGGCAGCTATTTTAGTAAACTAATTTTTATTTTTTTTAAATATCGCTATCAATTTTTTTTTAAAATCGTATTAAATGTTGGTGATTTTTTTAAAAAAATAATTAAAATCTCTGCGATTGCAGCGTTTTTATTAAAAAATAAAAAATTATTGAAAATCGCTGCCTGGGCAACGATTTTAGTGATTTTTTTTTTTTGGAAAATCGCTGCCTTAGCAGCAATTTTGGTGGAAAATCAATTTTTTTTAAAAATATCGCTGCCAATAAATTTTTGTAACATCGTATTAAATGTTGGTGAATTTTTATTTTTTATTTTGGTGAAAATAAAAATCGCTTTACAATTCTTAGTAAAGATTTCACTAAATAATTTTTTTTAATTCCCCTCCAAATTTTTTTATTTTTTAAAAATCGCTGCAATTGCACCAAAAAAAATTTGGAGGGGAATTAAAAAAAATTATTTAGTGTAATCTTTACGAAGAATTGTAAAGCGACTTTTATTTTCACCAAAAAAAAATAAAAAATTCACCAACATTTAATACAATTTTTTTAAAAAAATAATTGGCAGCGATATTTTTTTTTAAAATTTTTACTAGCACGAAAATCGCTACCAAGGCAGCGATTTTCCAAATAAAAAAAAAATTCAAAATTTTTTTTCACTCGTTTTTTTTTTTTATAAAAACACTGCAATCGCAGCGATTTTAATTATTTTTTAAAAAAAATTCACCAACATTTAATACGATTTAAAAAAAAAAAATTGGCAGCGATATTTAAAAAAAAAATAGTTTACTAAAATAGCTGCCAAAGCAGCGATTTTCCAAAAAATAAATAAATTATTTTCACGCGATTTTCATTTATTTATTTTTTATAAAAACATTGCAGTCACAACGATTTTAATAAGTTCGCCAAAAACGCTGCATGGGCAGCGATTTTCTTTTTAAAAACAGGAAATTTTTTTTGGACAAAATCGCTGGTAGGTCCGCGATTTTTAGCTTTTAACGGACTTAACGACGTGAAAATAAAATAGCTACCGTAACGATTTTGCCCTTTTGGTTAAAAGAGAAATTGGTGTACCCCTTTGGAATTTTTGACAATTTTTTTTGCCCTTTAGGCTTCGAACTCAATTTTCCCCTACATGTAACAAATCCAAGTAAAAAAAAAAAGACGAAGAAGATATCAACTTATTATATTTCCTTTTACATGTTTTAGCTTTAGTTAAGTATATCAAATACCAAAATTTGATATTCAACTACCTTTAATTAACTTAAAAGTTCAAGTACATGAAATATTAATATTTATTATAATAATAAAAAATTAACATTTCAATGATGGATTGATGGCAACTCAATACCTGTCACAAGAAATTCACAAAGGAAATTCAAATAGAGTATGATAGAGGTAACAGAACATGGGTTGATGACTGAATAACTTCACAAGATTTAAATGAAATGAGAGTAGAGTATGACAAAAGCAATGGAACATGTGATATATAAAATTAATAGGATGTATATAAATTTTATTATTATCTTGTGAAAGCTAGTAAAGATATTATTTTTGAAAGGCTTTTTTAGCTCAAGTACACCAAGCAAGTAAATAAGAAGAAAATAACATAAAAAACATAATAACTAACAAGGGAAGCAATACAAAATCTACGAGAAAGGAACAAGTACAATAGATCGAAATACAATAAACAACAAAGATATTAAAAGCAAAACTATAATAATACGGCTAGTACAACGACGGACAAACAAACACCAACAAGCATAAACCCTCAAAAAGCAAAACAATCCTCCAGTACTTACTAACATTCTACCCTAGTTTGCATCCTCCACACGATCTTGTCTTTGGTACAAACCTAAAATTGTATCGTATCTTGTCTAATCACCTTCCTTAATAATTCTTTGACATACCTCTACCTCTCCTTGTACCTACTATAATCAACCTTTCGCACCTCCTCACTAGATCGTCTCATTATAAACAAACATTTCATTGAACTTAAACAAAAATTGACCAAAATACCCTCAAACAGTCTGTCTACTTACTTCTTCTTTATTATATATAATAAAATAAAATATAGTAGAATAATTAATACGATTTGAATTTTGACCAAAGATGAATATTCAGAAAGTTGTATTGACCATTAAGCCTGCTGGCCCCATCTCACTTCATCCCTGTAAAGCCAATCTGTATTTTTTCCTTTTTCTGCAATCAATGCTCATTATATTTATATTTATATATTCAATTCAAAATCCCCATTTAAAAACCAGGAATCACCAAATCCTCCATTCAAAATCTTGAATTGGGTAATAGAGCTGTCTTTGAAGACTCCATTGAAGTTTCAAGAACCACTCTTTCAGGTCAGTTTCTCCTATAAAGATGTAAAATTTTACGTGGGTATTCTTCAAATCTAACTTTTATTCAAAAAAAAAATGGTGATTAATTATGTGCAAAAATATAGCTTCAGAGGATTTTGATGGACAAATCTAGGGTGGGTTTGGATCAATTTGTGATCTTGTTTGAGAAATTCGATCTGAATTATGGTTTCATGGAAGGGATCAAGTAGGAATATTGTTCTTGGTTTAACTCATATTTTTCATTCAGATTTCCATTTTATAGTTTTATTCAAATGATGAAATGGGATTTAGAGAGTTTCGTTTCAACTAGTCACTATGCCCCGTATTTCTTTCAAAAAATGTGTTAATATATGTCAGTTCAAGTCTGTAATTGGTTAATATTACTATCCAAAAGAAAAGGGTACTAAAATTAGATAGGAGAAGTATCTTGGAGACCAAGGGTTAATCTGGTTGGTACAATGATATAGCTAGCAATGATGAGTAATAAACCCATGGGAGGAAGTCTAACTCGGGAGTTAATATTGTGAGTATGCGTGTTTTGAGAGAGAGAGAGGGAGAGGGGTATCCGGGAGAAGACTTATTTGATGATCCTCATACTTCTGGTTTAATTTATTTTCTCCTGAATCAATCGAGAATTTTGAGTTGTTTTGGAGCATCATTTTCTAGCTTCTGAGCATTCAGGTTTCATACCAATCATTATGTGATAGACCTGAGTGTAACAAACTTCTTTTCCATGTGGTTTCTGTTGGCAGCCCTGTCTGCCATTGACATAGATAATGGATACAACAATATCAGTTCTTACAAATAAGCTGAGAGATGCATCTGATTGGTTCACATGGATATCCGAGGCTCCGTTTGCAAGAGCTGTGGTGTTTGGCGTTAACATTGGAGGTATTTTCCCTATCCATAAAACAGCTATAGTTGTTAAACTAGCTGACCTCTGAGAAGACATACTCTTTTGCCTCTCCTGCAGGGCATCTATTTGTTGAGGGTCTTCTCCTGGTGGTCATCCTTTTCCTACTATCGCAGAAAAGTTATAAACCACCTAAAAGACCATTGACAAAGAAGGTTTGTCAGAGTCTTCCTTTGTCACACCTAAATTATCCACCGCTTCTATGTTTTTTTGTTCGTTTCTTTATTCTGTTAGTCCATCTTTTTTACTTCCTCACTCTGTAATTTTCTCATATTGTTTGAGACTGAGGCATTATTATTGTTGTTTGGTTGATTTTCTCATTCATATGAACAAGTCGCTTCCATGTTCAAGGTCCAATCTGTATTTCATCCTAGTGAATTGCTCTTCCTCATTTCCAAAGTGATATACTTAAAAGGAAAAGAGATTAGGAGAGAAAATTATTGTATTACAATACACTCCCATCTTCCAGTTTCTGTTTTGTGGAGTTAAATGATTATCTTATCAGAAAGTGATCAAGGCAGGGATCCAAATTTGAAGACCGGAACTTTCTGATTAATATTCAGAAGACACAACTTTTAGCTGGCTCCTCTTTAAAGTTGCTAAAGTCCTATGCCCTAGGCCACAAAAGATAATAAAAGAAGTAACTTAAAAGAACTTACATTCTTAGAAGAATAGCATAATATTTTTAAAAGCTGCTGCATTTAACACTCTCTCAAAGTAGAGATCTTCCTACTTAAAGATGTCAAACTCTTCTTTTCAAGTATACTGTAGATTCCTCCTTATCCTGTTCTCTAAACTGCAAGGTGTTTGGGAAAATGAGCTGTGAACTTGTAAATTAAAGAGCTCCAACTTTCTGTTTGTTTTTGCAAATCATTATCTTGACCTTTGTATAGTGATTGGTGCCATCTGGTGCTAATATATTTTCGACTGTTTGATGTTCATAGCTAGGAGGTAGGCTTCTTATTTATAAGCATAGAAGTCTTTCCTTGGCAACCAGTACATTATTATCAATGTTGGGGCCTTTTGTACTTTATGTACTCCCTTTGTCCCAATTTATGTGACACACTTTCCTCTTTAATTCCTCCCAGAAAGAATGTCTCCTTTGCTTTAAAATTATCCATTTACCCTTCATGAAATGATTTATAGTCTCACAAATTGTCGAGTTCTTAAACCACAAATTTCAGAAAACTTCCTCTCTTTCTTAAACTTTATGCCAAGTCAAACGGTGCCACATAAATTGGGACAGGGGGAGCATTTAATAAATGGAGGAGCTATGGATATTATTTGCTTTGGTAATTGTTAAGATAAAGAGAAATGTTGTTTGTAACTTGTCAGCATATGTTTGTAAGTAGCAAAGTTGTCTATCTTCTATGCAGCATGCTGCTTGAATACATTCAAGCTGATGAACGTGTATGCTCTGCTTTTTAGGAAATAGATGAACTGTGTGAGGAATGGGTCCCAGAACCTCTTATTCCCACCATTACAGATGAGATGAAATCGGAGCCTCCAGTACTTGAAAGGTGGAAATACTCTTTCATTTGAAATGTGAAAGCATATACCTCCTTGTTAGACTCTATTATCACTATTCTGCATTTTTTCCCTCATTTTTCTAATTATGCTTTTACCACTGTAAGATTCTATTCTCACTTAAGGGGAGAACCAGCCAAGGAACTAATTCAAATGCCATACTGTTGTATACTGTGGGAACCACCTCTAGAGCCTCTAGCGGCTACCTATCTAATCTCTTTTTCTTATGGTCTGATGATCCTGAACTGAGCCTAGCAAGTACGTTAGAACTTCCAGGAGGAATTAGAATTGATTTAAGGATTTGGGCTCAAACATTTTAGGTAAAAGAAGATGAGGCTCGATGGGGTAACAAGGGATGGGACTCAATGAGTTGACTGGGATTTTAAAAGCTATTGACACTAAAAAAAAGCCACTGAACATGCAGCTCATAAGAGAAGAAAAATCCAGATAAGCGCTAATTGCATAACACATCTACCTATTCCCTTTTTGGGTTGAAGAAATAAAAAAAGAAAATATCTTTGGCTTGTTAACCCGACAGTCGTCAAGATTTGCTTTGTGTTGCCTCTTATACTCTAGCTTACTCAGGCTATAAAATTTGTAAGTCAAGTTGTGAAGATCATGACCCCTCCAACCCCCAAATGCTTTTCCTTCCCTCCTATGAACTACTTTAATAAATTATACCAAGTACCAACAGTATAGCTTGCTTCAAAGAAACCCTCCATATTTCTGTGGTTGTTTTCTATTTACTTGAGTTCTCTCATTTGTCTAATTGCTTACAAGTTTTATTAATGCAGGGCTGCAGGTCCTCATACAACTGTTAATGGCAAGGAAGTAATAAATTTTACTTCAGCTAATTACCTCGGGTTAATAGGAAATGAAAAGTTACTTGTAAGAAACCCTTCTCTTGAATATTTTGAATTGTCAACCTATATTTGCATGTTGGTGCTTAATTGTCAAATTTATCATTACCTAATGTCATACATCAGGAGGCATGCACCAGGGCATTGGAGAAATATGGTGTAGGTTCTTGTGGTCCTCGTGGATTCTATGGAACAATTGGTATAATATGATATTCATCATTAGGGAGTTAGTTAATTTTCTGCTGTACTTGCCAACTTCCACTTTCTCTTTTGGGAGGCCCAACCTTATCATTCTTTATTTCATGCAGATGTTCACCTTGATTGTGAGGCCAGGATAGCTAAGTTTCTTGGAACTCCCGATTCTATACTATACTCTTATGGACTTTCTACCATGTTCAGTGCAATTCCAGCATTTTGCAAGAAGGGAGATGTCATTGTTGCGTAAGTTTATTCATTCTTTGCTCGTTTTGTTGATATCATTCTTAAAAAATTGAACCAGGCTGTAGAACAAGTATCTTTACTTGAGGTAGGAGGAAGGGATTATGAAGGAACCAGGCTGTAGTATAAAAAATTAAAATGGCTGTAGTATTGGTAAGACTTCTAAAATGAAAAAAAAAAAAAAAACTTAAGCTGATGTTCGTAGATGAAATTCATTAAGAATCTTACACCACTTCTGTAATCAGATTTCTTTGTGCTATGTTTAGTATCAGAAGTTGGATTATATTAATAAGCTTCTCACCAATACATCTCCTGATAAAAATTTTGTCAACTGTAATAAACAAAATTATACCCATAAATAGGTATTGCATCCATAAGGTTTTTCAGTTGTAAATAGCTTCTATAAACCTATTAGAGTTTCATGAATTAGTTCTCATTTTCAACCTTATCTTTTGTGTGCATAGGGATGAAGGTGTCCATTGGGGAATACAAAATGGACTTCAGCTCTCTAGAAGTACAATCATATACTTCAAGCACAATGATATGGAGTCCTTGAGAAATACATTGGAGAAAATCACTCAAGAAAACAAGCAAGCTAAAAAACTTAGGCGATATATTATTGTTGAAGCAGTATATCAGGTATCTTCTGTTTTATTAACAGGGTTTTATTTAATTGTCAAAGCTGTATGTCATAGAATTGCTTGGGCCATGATCACCTCTTTAGGGGATGAAGGAAGTGAGGATTTCATAAGCTTGCAATAAGTTGCATCCAATTTAGGCTTGCAGAGAGACTCCAAATTTGACTGGGATTAAACTTTAAAGATGTAAGCAAGGTTGATTAACTGTGTATGACACAACTTTTTGCTAGGGCCGTGGTGACTTGTTATGATCCAGAAAGTTCTGAAAGCTGTGACTGGATTTTGGTTTTGTTTTCCATTTCAAGAGATTAGTAAAGAGGAGCATGGACTAAAATTCACTTCTCAATTTAATGCAAACTCCCCCATCCGCCCACCCCATATCTTAGCCCTTCCTTTGTGGAGGGAGTGTCAGAGTTGGCTTGGCTGTTTCTTAAATTGGGATAAGGTTGCATTCATCTTGTAAATAAGAAAACGGAGAGGAAAAAAAAAAGACAAGAAAATGTGCAGGTTTCTGTTTGTTGTTTAACTTGTTAATTGCCAAGCACCCAGCATCTCTGAGAGGAATATTCTTTAATTTCATTTGTTTCTACAACTTCTAGAATTCTGGTCAAATAGCTCCATTGGATGAAATCATCAAACTGAAAGAAAAATACAGATTCCGGGTATTGTTGGATGAAAGCAATTCCTTGGGTGTGCTTGGCAGTTCTGGTAAAGGTCTAACAGAGTATTACAATGTTCCGGTATGTTAATGATGGCCTCTATCTTCTATTATTATGGATTGTATTTTCTATATATCTTAAACAGGTAATCCTGTTGCAGGTTGACAAGATAGATATCATTACTGCTGCCATGGGGCATGCATTGGCCACAGAAGGAGGATTTTGCACCGGGAGTACAAGAGTCATTGAACACCAGGTATTGAAGTGTGATAGGTTGCCACCAGACTATAGTCTCCTTTCAACAAAAAAAAAACATGTTTAATCTTAATAATCTTGTCACTATCTCCTGTTCACTTTTTCCAATTAAGCCTTCTTGATGGTATTCTTTGTTTGGCAGCGTCTCAGTAGCTCTGGTTATGTGTTTTCTGCTTCTTTGCCTCCTTATCTGGCAAGTGCCGCAGTCAAAGCTTTTGATATCTTGGAAGAAAATCCTGATCTTATCACAAAATTGAAGGAAAACATTAATATACTGTTTAAAGGTATATTTGCTCTAGACCAAGTGCCTTCCTTACCCCTCTCCTTGAAGGCTTCAAGCCCATGTCAATGGTTGTGAAAAGATATCAACTTTTTTACCTGGTATGGTTTCAGGTCTACAAGATATTCATGGGATGGAAATAATGAGCGATCCACTCTCTCCGATAGTTTTTCTAAGACTCAAGAAGTCCACAGGTTCTTCAAAGAGTGACCTAAAACTGCTAGAAGATATCGCGGATCGTGTAAGTGATCATCTTAGTGTATCTGTAGTTTCTTCTTATTCTGTATTCTCATACACATCCTAATAATAATCTTCCACGCCACAAATATTGTCATTGCAGGTCCTGAAGGAAGATTCTGTTTTTGTTGTTACTTCAAAGAGATCAACACTTGATAAATGTAATTTGCCAGTTGGGCTTCGATTGTTTGTGTCAGCAGGACACTCAGAATCTGATCTGGAGAAAGCTAGTAAATCATTGAAGAGAGTCGCGGCTTCACTATTGACAGATCAGAGCTAGCAGAAGGACGCGGTTTCATCATCTTTAAACTTTCCTGAAAATAGGGCAGAAACATTCTGGGAGTTCCAATAGGTACATGGAAAAAATATTGATTTTTTTTTATTTTTTTTACTTTTGTTGTTCATTAGTGTTTGCATGTCAACTATATTAGATAGATCAAGATTTACTTCCTGAGGTTGTCATGCTGCAAGGCCAGAGAAGTCAGTTGTCTTGATTAAAATGTTGTGTTTTATGTAGTGTTAATCTTCTTCTTCTTTTTTCTTCCCCTTACTGATTATATAAAAAAAAAACAGAATGGTGGGATCTTGTAGTTGACTGTATAGACATGTTATTTCTTATTGGTGTGAAAGTGACAAATCTCAATATTTTAAGCTTTGTGCTGAATATGGGGTAAATGTGGATTAACTATGTTATGTTTTATATCCTATAGAAGAAATAAAGGGATAATATCTTGGAAATATTTGAGCAAGTATAATCTGGCCTTTATTTTCTGAAGAAGAAGAAATTCCAGAAAATGCTTATTTTTATAATAAATGCTTTCTGTTGTTTGGTTGGAGAAAGAAAATATAGCTTTTGGGGAAAACATTTTAAAAAGGTTGATATAAGTTTTAGCAAATTTGGTAGTGTTTTAATGAGACTTTTGAGTATTAAAGCTTGAAAATAATGTCTAATTAGTGTTTGGTATACATTATTTTGTCATGTAAAATTACCTCTTTTATCTCTTAAGATAGGGGAAAAGGTAAGGGTAAGGGTAAAATCTGCTTACATTCTATCCTTCCTAAACTTCACTTTGAGATTACATGGGTATGTTGTTGTGTTTGGCATGCTTTTGAATATTCTCACGTTTTAGTGGTCAAATTATTTTTAAAAATATGTTCTCTGGGAAAAACAAGTTTATTCAAAATTAAAAAAATAATTTCTCTAATTGATGTGGAAAATTAAATTTCACGAGTGGCATTCCAAAATCACGGTCTCCTCCTCACCCCTACACCCATTGTGTTTTTCTAGATTTCGTACAAATATTTTTGAAAGTGTAGTTTGTACTTTGTCAAATTAATTATATCGTCTACTAAACTATGTTTTGTCGATTTTAATCTAATGTGTAAACGTGTCTTCTTAATATCTATATATGTGTGTTATCTTTGTTTTGAAGGAAGACGTCTTGTCTTAATTTCATTTTATTTGATTGACTTTATAGTTTCATATCATTGTCTAATTAATTTTCCATAAGTTACTCATTTGTGTTCATTTTTATATATATATATATATATATATATATATATATATACTTTATATTAACGACCATGTTTATATGAAATTGATTAAGAAATTTGATAGTGTTGGAAATAATTATTAGGTTGAGTTCATTCATAAAGGGTGTTAATTAGTCCGTTAATCCGTTAGTTTGTTCTCCTTCCATTTTGGGTGCTTCACCTACTTGCTTTATTCACGTGCTTCATCTACTTGTTTATATTTATACGTTCTTAAACGTACTATGTGCTTAGACGTCCTACTTACTTAAATAGATGACACACTTATTAAAAAAAAATTTATATCGTACCCCATACAAATCTCTTTTAACTATATGTAATTTTCTTTCACTTTTATTTTAAAAAAAGAATAGACAAAACAGTTCTGGACTTACAAATCCATTTTACAAACGCCTACTGGAATGCACTGGAAGATACAAAACAAAAGCTAATAATCAGTCTCTCTTTTCTTTATCGTTTTAGCTCAAAATAATTGTTACTTAAATAATTCAAGATAAAAATTAATAATTATTTTCAATTATATTGTTAACATAAAAGAAGTACAATATTTAAGAGGAAAATTTAGCCTACTTTTATGAAATATAGACCTTATATTTAAAACGTCGTAAAAGAAAGATCTTACATAAAATTCGTATTGAATATTTTCTCTTATTATAATAAAATAATTCAAAAAAATGAAAAGGAATAGGAAAAAACAATGTTGGACAACCTAAATAAACAAATACAATCGCCAATCAAATTAAATTCAAGTTTGTACAATTAAAAAAATATCATTTTTGCACTTAAAATCCTTTATTTTCTTGTCATTCTTTTGCTTCTTGACTCATTAGGTCTCCATTATAACAAAGTAAATCAACCATGTGAAGTGTGAACCCACCCACCCCCTAACTACCCCCTCCTCACCCCTTCACAACTACTTTCCCATAAACAAACAAACAAATAAATAAAATAACTACTTCATCATACAAATAAATCATTTTATAAACTAAAAAGGACAGTTGTGACTAGATTAATCCAGTACCCTCTATGAGGTGCATGATAATTATGGATCAATATTTAAATATTATTAGAGTAAAACCTCACTAAATTAATACAGATGAGACCATGAAATATTAATATTTTGTAGAGGTATTATTCAATCGATAAATTAATATTTATTAATTTAAAGAGTGTTTTGTAAAATCGTCATTCATGAACGTGAGATCATGACTAATGATCCCAGTTACCACAAATAAATTAACGTCAATAACCTTTTTTATTAACCGGATGAAAGTGATACATGTTCAGAGGTCCAATAGCCATTACTTAAAAAAATTGTGGATACATGGAAAAACAATGTTGATGATGAAGTTGAAGATGATACAATACCTTTGCAACCAGTTACACATAAGAAAACACCTATCGCATCTAGAATTCTTCACAAATTTATGGTGCAGTTTTAAAAGACAACACCAGAACTTTTCGATGCAAAAGTTAGAGATGAACTTCAACTAAATTTAAATTTTAACCAAAAAAATACAATAGTCATATTTCACTAAATTGTCTTAGATATATTTGTACTTTTAAAGAATTATTAATTTATAATATTGATGGGACCATATATTTATAGAGGGGTCTTCTGAAAATATATTATCTTATTATTTTATCGAAATGGGTAATTTTTTTCATTGGCCCAAGTTGGGACCGGAAGATAATATTATCTTAGAGAGATTATTAATTTATCGAATATTAATTTAGTGAGGTTTTACTGTGTAAGCCAAATAGATCCTCTTATTGCAGTTTCATCTAATTATAAAACTGATACAAATTATTTATTGACCTGAATATTTGAGAGAATTTATGTCCACGTTAAATTTTCTAGGACATACAAAAAGTAATATAAGATCTCGTCGTTAATATTAATTTTAGAGAAAAATGGTAAAAGTATTTATGAATTTGGTGCAAATTATTAATTTCATCTTTGAATTAGTCAAGTAAAAAGGTGATTTTAAGATTGTTAATAATTTAAAAACAAAACTAATAATTTACGCTAAGTTTAAAGGTATTTTCAACACTTCTCTTTTAATTTTATAACTATATATACCTATAAATTTTATGAATTAAAAAACAATGTGAATTATTTATTGAAAAATTTTTACATGTGTTTTTCCTATCTCGATAAAATTTAATTTTCAAGTGAGACTATTAGCTTGAAAATAAATAGTACGAGTAATAAAAAAGTTTCGTTGACTTATGTTCATATATTTACAATTATATTTAACTAGTAAAATTACCTGCGCTTCACGCGGGAACTTAATATCACGGAATTTATAAAATAATACTTAAAACATATCCATCATAAAACTAAAACACTATATTATCTTACATACAAAATTACGTAGTAACAAACATTAATAATGTAAAGGAAAATGAAAATTATTACATCTTATCATTTATCCTTAATAACATAAGCATAAATTAATAACTATAAAAATACGTACTAGGATCTGTAACATAAGCAATGGTGTTAGTGAGCCACTCAACATGAGCAAAGTACACAAATATTTAATTGTGAAGAAGAAGAGGTTCAGAATTTTCGTTGTTTTAAAATGAGAAGAAATCACTCCAATTATAGACAACAAATGGTAGTATGAACAAATGTTTATTGTGCCTTATCGGAAAAGTTACAACTATTTGGAAAAGTTGCAATCCTTCGAAAAGTTGCAATCTTTCATAAAAGTCACAACTTTTCATAAAAGTCACAACTTTTCATAAGTCACAATTTTTCATAAAAGTCACAATTTTTCATGAAAGGAAAGGCTAGTTTTGGAAATAAATAAATTAAAAGGGAATCCTAGTTTGTGGTGACGCCACGTAGGCGGGCATAGGATTCTCTTATATATAAATATATATATATATGATATGATTCTTTTTAGACCGGTAGAACAAACTTTATATACTATTGCTTATTAATAGAAAAATAAAAAAACATTTTATATTTAAAATTGATCATGATTGATAAGATTTATTCATATTTTCTTTGGATTCTAGACGATTTAAACTCATTTTATATTTGCTTATTGTTATTGGATAAAATTGTTTTGTTTTATTTATTCGTCTTATTTTATTTTTTAATTTGTTATATATTTAATAATTAAATTTAACATTAAACTATGGTAGGCAATTATAATGGACATTTTTTATCATCATAAATGATTTCACCATCTCTAAATAATAAAATTTTAACCGTCTGTTTGCTCGATATTTTTGGATAAAAAATGATAAAAATATTAATTTTCAAAATGTAGGAGTGGATCAAAGAAAGTTGATTGAAAATAGGAGATGGATGAATTTTAAGCTCATCCAAAGTCTCCTTCAAATAGAGTTTTGAGAAAAAAACTGATGATTTTTTTTTATATAGCACTTTTTTCTTTACTATAGATATAGGTCAAAGAAAAAATGTGAAAAAATCCTACAAAAATCAGATTTTTTTCTAGTTTTAATGACTCATATAGTGAATCAATTTAATGTTGTATATGAGTCCATAGGCCTTAACGTTCGTTAAGGACTTGGCGGCCTATGCAGTTGATATAGCACACTAAACTAGCGCCTTATATGTAATTTCTTTTCATATGTTATTTTGATCACTTTTTTTTTTTTTTTTATCAAGTCATTTAAGTTTTGAATTCAAGACAAAAGAATTTTTTTAAAACGAAGTGACCAAAGGGGATTTGATCCCTAAGAACGTGAGTTGAGTTTCAATTTATTCACTTTTGTGCGCTGAATAGAGATAGTATTTTGATAATGAGTTTCAGCTCAAACTTTTGATATCTTTAAAAAATTGCACAATATAAATATAACATTTGAGAAAAATCATTACGTTCTTGAAAATCTACATTCCAAACTTTATTCATGGGACTATATTATACATATCATTATTGTTGTTGCATCAATATTAATTAAAAGAACTATACCTATAAATTATTATGAATGAGAAAAAATGTAAGTCATTTTTGAAATCTTTTACATGTTTTCATAATATTTAATGTAAGAAGAAATTTTTAATTTGAATCAAATAATTATAATAAAATGAATTTGCTGATTTATGTTCATATGCTTACTATTATATTGAAAATTTCTTAGACAAATAGTACTATAATAATGTATAATTAATGAAAAAGAAAAAAATATTTTATGTTCAAAATTGATTTATTTATCAATTATTTTATTTGAATTCTAGACGATTCTAGTTTGTTTAGAATTTGTTTATCTATAAGGCATGATATATAGTATTATTATAAGTGAGAAATTTCAGAATCTAGATTAAATGGTTTAACACAACAAAAGTGTATCCTTTTATATCCATGATTGGATTATTACTGCCATAAGTAATAAGTCACCTAAGAAAGTTAATTTTGTACCAAAATTTTTAATTTATGAATTTGAATGCTACCTAATTTGATGGTCTTGGAACAGTGAAAAAATTAAAATTAAAATCTTATGCAGTTATGCTAATCTGGCAGACATTGTGCACATAACTTTTAGAATCAATTGTAATCTTTGAAATTCGAGAATGAAAAAATTAATAACAGTTGAAGAAGAAAATAGTGATAATAATATCAAGAACATGAAGAATAAAATATCTCCAAAAATAAAATCACTATAATTTCTAAAGTTTCTACTGAAAAACTTATCAAATTTTTCACAAATTTTTTTGGGGCAAGTTGCATATTCGATAGATTAGCCAAAAATAATTATATTCATTAGCTTAAAATTAAAATTAAAATTAATTAATTCCTACTATTATTTTGATGAACGATGATTTATGTCTATTTTTCGGGGAAAAAATCATTACTAGGAAAGGGACAAAAGGGTAATGCAAAATAAAACTCACTAAGAGATCATTTGATAGAGTATATAAGAATATACTCCATATTATGCCATGCATATTGCTTAGATACACCAAATCAAACATCGCATAAAAGATAATGTCAACATAACTAATCATATATCATATATATATATAAAAGAGAACATTAAGCCCGCCTACGTGGCGCCACCACAAACTAGAATTCCCTTTTAATTTATTTATTTACAAAACTAGACTTTCCCTTTCATGAAAAGTTGTGAAATTTATGAAAAGTTGTAATTTTTTGAAAAGTTACGACTTTAATGAAGACTTGCGATTTTTATGAAAAGTTGTGATTTTTATGAAAAATTGCGACTTTAATGAAGAGTTGCGACTTTTATGAAATGTTGTGATTTTTATGAAAGATTGTGACCTTTCTGAAGGGTTGCAACTTTTTCAAATAGTTGTAATCTTTCCAATAAGGCACAATAAATATTTGTTCACACTACCCTTTGTTGTCTATAAATAGAGGGATTTTCTCTCATTTTAAAACAACGAAAATTCTGAACCTCCTCTTCTTCTTTTTCTTCATCTTCTACTTCTTCACAATTAAATATTTGTGTACTTTGCTCCGGTTGAGTGACTCATTAACACCATTGCTTATGTTACAGATCCTGATATGTATTTTTACAGTTATTAATTATGCTTATGTTATAAAGGATAAATAATAAGATGTAATAATTTTCATTTTCCTTTACATTATTAATGTTTGTTACTACGTAATCTTGTATGTAAGATAATATAGTGTTTTAGTTTAATTAATGATTGATAGGTTTTAAGTATTATTTTATAAATTCCATGATATTAAATTCTCGCGCGAAGCGCGGGTAATTTTACTAGTATAAATATAACTAACATATGCATTCCTAATAAACATTTTCAACACTATTCTTATACACCCTCTCCAACGATCCCTAAGGTATATTCCAACAAAGTGGGGTTATTTTTTTAATTTTTTTTTGATAACCGAGAAATCCGTTTATGACCCACCCTTTGGACCAATCACAACCTTCTAAACTCTGTGGATAATGGGCCCGCCCCTCTACCCTTCTCCACTTAAATACCAGGCTTCGCTTTGCATGGTGTGGGGCTTGAACTTGCGACCTAAGCCACAAATTCTCCACCTTTTTGCCACTTGAGCTAGGCCTTGGGGGAAACAGAGTGGGGTTATTATGGTCATTTTGTGCATGTATAATCTATAATCAAAGCCATTCACCTTTTTGGCTTTTTTTCAATTTTCAATAATTTACCCCTTTTTTCCTTACCTCTTTTTAATTGTTTTTCCCTTTCTGTTGTTAATACTATGTATTATATTTATCTTCTTGTATTTTTAGCTCGAGAAAATCATCACACAACAGTGAGCACACACTGTATAAACCATCAAATCTTATATAAAAATAGCAAATTTTTTTATTGTTTTCCCTTTCTTAAATGTACTTTGTCACCAAAAATTCACAAATCCTTCCAAAAACTTCTTTTTTTCTCCTCCTCTCTCAAACATCCAAAAGGGCGAAAGGAAAGGAAAAAAAAGAGACCAAAATTATCACTAAGCGAATGTTTCCTTCTTGTTGGATAGAGAATGGAAGCTGATGTTTCTATTCTTTCAACAAAGTAAAAAAAAGATTACCTTTTTGTGGGATTTTCTTGAAAATTAGCGTAAAGTGTTGTGGGGTTTTGTGAGATTTGAGATGTGCTTGTGGAGTCGAACATGGTGAATTGAATTGATACTTTTTGTTTTTGTGGGTTTTTGGGTTTCTTCATATTTTCTTGATAATTGGCAGAAAGGGTTTGTTAGAGACGATGAATTTGTGGGTATTTTGGTACTTGAGTGTTGTTTGTCTTTTGGGTTGTAGAGTTCTTGGTAATGTGGTTTTGGTAGGAAAGAATGAAACTTTATCGTTTGAAGACATTGAAGCTAATTTTGGTGAGTTAAATCTTACTTTTACTTTGCTATGCCCTTATTTGTTTTGTATTTAGTATTGATCTTTGTTATAGTTTGTGTTGTGTTGTAAACTGCAATGGTTTGGGAGTGATATTGAATGGAAATTGGTAGGTGAGTTTGTTTAAAAATTTTAGTAGCTTATGTATACTGAATTTTTTTGTTTAATTTTACCTGCCTCTGTTACATGGTAAACTAGATCCTATTTGCAATCTAGTTTTTGGCAATTTGGAGTTGTCGATAGGTCATTGTTGGGAAATAGAAGTTATCTACCATTCTGTACAGAAGAAACTTCACTCTTGTTAAGCAAGTTTACCCTTTTTCTACTGTTTCCTTTGTTGTACGAAAAGGAATCAACAGATCTTTATTTGCATTGTGAGAGATTAGTCCAGAAGGAACTGAAAGAACTTGCATTCAGGGCTCATGACGTTCTGTTATTGGCAATGGAATTGATCTACTTTTTTTGTATACTAATTTGGTTTCGCAAATTGGGTAATGATAAATAGTTAACCAAGCCTGTAGGGCTTGTTTAAGGCCATAGATTGATATCCTCAATTTACACATAAGCAGGACATCATTGATCAATAAAGCTGGAGATTGAGACGTATACACATCCGCTTCCAAGTTTCCTTTGAGAAATGCATTGAAAATGTCCAATTGCTGAAGAGTCCATCTGTTGGAGATTGCCAAGGAAAGAACAACTCGGACTGTTGTAGGCTTGATAACCGGACTGAAAGTGGCATCATAATCTATTCCCTCAACTTGATCCTTTGACTACCAAGCGATCATTGCACCGCTTGATGGTGCCATCAAGATGGTGTTTGAGTCGGAAAACTCATTTGCAACCCACAATATTGGAATGTGGTGGTTTAGGAACAAGTTCCCATGTTTGATGTTGTATCAAAGCAGTTATTTTAGAGCTCATAGCTTTTCTCCATGATGGAACTTTGAGTACTTTTGTGTAGCATGTTGGTTTCGAAAGAGTAACAGAGGAAGATTTAACTTTTATCATCCGAAACAGACGAAAACCAGAAACTTCTTCTTAGTATTTTGTCTTAGAACCATTGGATAAGTGCGTCCAGGTGGTTGTGATGGCTCAGTAGGAGTTGGAAGGATATCCATTTTCTGCTCCGAAGGGAAATTAATGTGATCTTGAGAAGCACTAGAAGATGAGAAGCTAAAACCAGAATTGTTGTTGTTAGAAGAATCTACTGAATTATGTGGAAGTTTCGAAGATGATGGTACAATTGAGTCAGGTTGCTGTATTGACGCAATTAATGTGAGCCAATGAGTGGAAATAAATTGCCCCGGAGGAGTGCCTAGGACATAGGAATCAAACAACTTTTTCTCCTTATATAGAGAACAGGTTTCATCAATATGAACATGTCTACTAAGATAAATTTTACTATCATGAGGATTGAAGCAGACATACCCATGATGGTCCTTGGCGTAACCGAGAAAAACACAAGCTGCTAAAAACACGACTCAATTCATAATCTGGTGAAGTGTCCTGAAGCTTTTCAAATAGTGAGACATGTTGAAACACTTGAGTAGGGATCCTGTTAACTAAGTATGCAATGGCATGCACAGCGAACTTTCAAAATCTAGATGGAACTGCAGAATAAGTGAGCAGGGTGAGGCATGTATCCATTAGGTGTCTGATTTTCCTTTCAACTTGACCATTTTGCTGATGTGTATGACGACAAGTAATGTGATGTTGAATACCAGGTTCCTTCAAATAAGTATTGACAGTATGAAATTCACCATCCCAATCTGATTGGACATTAATGATTTTGGTTTGAAACTGTTTTCAACCAATTTGTGGAATTCAACAAAAGTAGAAAGAACCTCATTTTTTTGTTTAATTGTGAATAACCAATAATAACGAGAGAAATCATCCACAAATAGAATAAAATACTTGTTTCCATTAAAAAAGATAGTTGGGAATTGGTCCCCATACATCTCCTTGAATCAATTCCAATGGCTTACATCAATAGCCTAGTGACAGGTAAAGAAATCTGACTATGTTTGCCTAAACAACAAACTTGACATAGGCCTGAGGATTTTATCGAGTTACTAGGCAAACAAAGCCTATATTAACATTAAAGGAGACTGTTGGTGACCAAACCGAGTATGCCAATTGGGTGCAGCAGTCCATACTGATTTAAAAGGCTTGCTCTGCCTTGTAATGTCCTCTAATGTAGCAATAGGAACCCTGTAAATTCTGTCCTCAATTAGTCCCTTCAACAACACCTTTTTATTTGTTGATTAATTCACAGTAAACCCATCAGTCAAATTTCAAAGAGCATGGAGTGTCTTCAGCAAATTTATTAACAGACAACAATTGTTGTATGTCAGGCACATGTAAAACATTTTTCAAATGAAACTGATTATTACTAGAAGATAATGTAGTGTGACCAATGTTTTTAATGTGCAAACCATGTCCATTGCCTATAGTGACCATGTCAGGCCCTTTGTACTCCTCTGAGAATCTCAAGTGCAGACAAATCAGGAGTCATGTGATGAGATGCAACAGTTTTAGGAAACCAATCATTGGAAGAAGCATTAACATTGGCAGTGATATTATTAGGAGGATCATAACGTTTGCGACATCACTTAGCTTGATGATTATTGAGTCCACAGATCTGACAAGGATTATGAAACCATGTCTTGTTTCCTTTAGAGGATGCACTATTGTTTTTCTGGGAGCTCTGATGGAATTGACGTGCAGATGTAGTGTGTTGTCGAGCAACAATGGCAACAACAAAGATTGGTTTGCGAGAGTTCTGCAAGAGGATCTCATGAACCATAAGTCTACCAGAAAGATCAGAAAATGATACCCGTGTCTTTTCTGCAGATAATGTGGCAATGACAGGATGATAATCAGAAGGAAGTAATTGGAAAATGGTGGCATTGAATTCATCAGGAGACACGTGTGCCTGCCACGACAAGCTCGTCAGCGATAGCCTTAGCTTCGCGAAGAAATTGATCCAGTGGTTTGTCACCAAGAGTAATGTTTTGCAAGGTGATGTGTAATTGGACTCTTCTAGGGCTATTGCTTATGCCCAATGCATTTGAGAGAGTGGTGCAAGCTTCAAAGGCAGTATCTAAACCAGTCACAAAAGGAAAAATTTCCTTGGTTAAAGATGATAAGATCCAACTTAGTAAGAGTTGGTCTTCTTGTAACCACTTTAGATACTCAGAATTTGGGTTTGATTGACTTCTTGTGGTATTGATGATGGTGGAGGGAGGTGCTGGTGTACCTTTGATATGATTGAATAAGATTGTAACATTTGATGATAGGAACAATTTGTGTTTTCCAAGTCAAGGTAGTTTGTTGGTTTGAGTTTTATAAAAAAAGAAAATTGAGCATGGGGTAAAGTAGCAAAAAGACTTGGAGTGCTTAAGGTTGTTGTTGTAGAGGTGGAATCTGAAAGTTGAGAGTTGATGATTCCATTGTAGGCTCTGGTACCATGTTACACGATCAGATATTGAGAGAATTCAGTGTGTTTTCTATTGAGTAGAATTGCTGAATATATACACAGTTGTTTACAAGAAACTACAGAAGAATAGGGAGATAATATAGCTAACACTTAGCTATATATCCCAAACTGTAGCAACAAAACTTATCTATCCTAACTTATAGTGATTGAACTTTATCTCTGACAGTAAGAAATTGTGGATGTAGTATAATTTGATTCATGATATTTTACTGCTGCTACTGTTGCTTTTTCATTGAAACTTAGTCATGTTTTCCTAAAACTTCTTTTTGGCATGTTGTTTACTTTCTTTGATGCTGTTGTAATTTGTACTAAATGTATCTTTTTCAAATATCAGCTCCCTCAGTGAGGGGATCAGGCAAATGTGGGACATTGTATGTAGCGGAGCCTTTAGATGCCTGCTCGACTTTGGCTAACAAGGTTGAACCAGTTAAAAATAGCACCCATGATCTATTCTTGCTGATAATAAGGGGTGGATGTAGTTTTGAAGATAAAGTCAGACAAGCCCAGGCCGCAGGTTTCAAGGCAGCCATTATCTACAACGATGAATATGGTGATCTAGTTGCAAGTAATGAACTCTTCCACTTGAAAATTATTGATTTAGTGCATTCTGAGGTTACAACTTGATGGCAAACTTAGATTCTAGTTAAATATCTGATTCTGCTCAAACTCTCTGATTCTGGGTTCCAGAATAAAGCTTGAAATGGACTTACTTGATACTTAGTTATGTAAGTGGCAAGAGGTCATAAAATGGCGTATTGCTTTTTTTCTAAGCGAAATATCACTGAAACTGATCGAAGTCTCGTATCCCGCCAGGTGGCGCCAGCCAATTCTCCACTAATCTTGATTTATTGAGGTAGAAAGTAAGGTGGTGTTCTAAAAAGTAAACAGATTTCAATAAACTCTTCCTCTTGAATTTATTGAATAGTGCATTATGTAGTTACAATGTATTGGCAATGTCAGATGTTTGTTAAAATATTTGATTCAGCTCGAACTAGGGTTTTGGGTTCTAGAATGAAGGTTGAAGACCTGAAGTGGTCTGTCTTACTTGATACTTGGTTATGTATGTAGCAAGAGGTAATAAATGGCTTATGGATTAATTTTAAGCAGATATCACTGTAACTGATTGAAGTCTTGTATCCTGTCAGCTAATACTCCATAATCTTGATTTATTGGGGTAGAAGGTGGTCTTTTGAAAAGGCAAATGGATTTTACTACTCACGTTTACATAGAACTTACTACTGACTGCACAAACTCGGTAGAACCAGCTATGTCACATTAGGCAATCTCATTACCAAAACTGCTCGACTTTGCTCTAAAATGTTAAACACAATGGAAGATTTGATCTTTTTAATAGAGCTTTCTTCATCTTCAAAGCACCTCAGACTCCTTTCACGCCAAATGGACCACCAAATACATGAAGGTATAGTGCACCCCCATTCCCTTTGCTACTTGTTCCTACCCTTGATGTTCCAGCACTTCAACAGCTCAGTTGTCTCTGAGCAAGCACCATTTAAGTCCTACCATTGAGGGAACAGTTACCATAATTGATCAGTGATGTAGCAGTGTAAAAACAAATGATCTATGCTCTCTGAACTTGATCCACATAAAAAGCACCTCGAGCACAATTCAAATGTCGTTTTTGTAAGTTATCCTGGTCCCTGGATAACAGTTGTACAAGTTCTTTTTTTTTTCTCTTGATAAGTGACAGTTATACAAGTATGTTTATAAGTCATGACTGTTTTCAGCTGAAAACTGCTTCAGCACTGATAACTGGGTGAAAGGTGATTGAGGAAAATTGTTAAGAAATACTCCCTCCGTTTAAAAAGAATGACCTCCTTTCCTTTTTAGTCTGTTTCAAAAAGAATGACCTCTTTCCTTTTTTGGTAACATTTTAATTTCAGTTTTCCATGTGGCATGTTTAAAGCCACAAGATTGAAGGGCAATTTAGTACATTTGACATAACTTTAATTTAGGACCACAAGATTCAAAAGTCTTCTTTATTTTCTAAAACTTTGTGCCAAGTCAAACCAGGTCACTCTTTGTGAAACGGAGGGAGTAACACATTTTCACTAACAATGTCTATTGCTTTTTGCTATCCTGATCTTATATTTGATGTAATGGTTTACTGACATTCTGGGATTTAAGTCCTGGTATTTAAATGGTGCATAGAAACTAGACAGCGTACACGTAAATGTGGTTATCCTTGATTACTACCCGGTCAGAAAGACAAAATGACATCATTATGCAACAGTGCTCTATATGTGGCTGACTTCTGATCATTCATCGAAGTAGCATCCTTTGTTGATATATCAAGAGCTTTTCTAGAAGTTCCTTCTCTCTCTCATGGGGAAGATGGTGTCTTAGCATATAGCTGACTTAATAATGAGATTCATACTCAAGTCATATTTGCAGGGTTTTTCCACCTATTTTTGTTGCAAGTGGAGACCATCTTCTACTTAAAAAAGCAGCTTCAAAAATATGTGAAGTCAGCTTGCTCATTTTATAGCAAGCTCAAACAAACAAGTCTTATTTTGCAGGCAATTGTTCTATTTGTCACAATTCGATATACATCTTCTAGGCTTGGTTTTTGCCTCTGGTTTCTGAATGTAATGCATCAGGAATTTTCATGCTCGAAAACTGAGAAACTAGGAGACAACTATGTCACTGACCATTTTCCCTGTGAGAGGGGAAACAAAAAAAGAGAACCAAGAAATTGTCTGAAAGAAGCAAAACCACTGTTAACTCTTGCTTCCTGTTGCTCAAGTATTTAAAACTGTTGAATTTTGAACATCCAAGTGTTTAACTAGTCACATGATACAGTGGCAGGAAACTCTGCTGGTGTACAGATACCCGCGGTGTTTGTTTCTAGAGTTTCAGGGGAAAGACTGACAAAGTATGCTGGTGACATTGATGTTGAAGTATGGATAATCCCAACTTTTGAGAACTCTGCCTGGTCCATCATGGCTATATCATTCATTTCGTTACTAGCTATGTCAGCAGTGCTTGCTACCTGCTTCTTTGTCCGTAGACATCGGATACGAAGAGACCTGCCTCGGGCCTCACGTGTTCGTGAATTTCATGGAATGAGTAGTCGTTTGGTGAAAGCTATGCCAAGCTTGATATTTACATCAGTTTTGGAGGATAATTGTACATCAGTAACATGTGCTATCTGTCTTGAAGACTATATTGTGGGAGACAAGCTTAGAATTCTTCCTTGCCGGCACAGTAAGTTTTTCTCTCTTCCTGAGGTATTGTGATTTTCAGCTTGTTCATATATAAAGGCACTTAGGTGAAAGCAATGAATGCACTAATTCCTTAGGGTTGGTTCCTTCCTTGGGAGAAGCTCATTCTTTTTTAGTTGTTGTCACTTGACAAGGTTTTCCTATTGTGTTTTTCGAGTTACACCCTGGTGATTGGTTTCTAAAATTGCTTGACATAGCTTACATCGGGGTTGGTGATATGCACTATTGGTAGATTTCAGGGTTTATTACATATTTTAGGACTTCCTCAGGGAATTTAGAAGTGGCACTTCTGGCTTCCCTTCATCTCTGACTTATGGCCTAGCGCAACCACATCTCAGGCAGCATGATGGATTCTGTGCTTGCTTAAAGAATGTTTTCACTTTCTGGATGAAGGACACTCTATTATCAGGTCGCATTATTGCTACTTGTTTGGCGACCAAACTGTGTACTTCTATTCATGTCTTTCCGTCTGTCAAAAGGTTACCTCATGTCCCTCTATTGGGTAAAAATTCTGATGTAATCAGTATAACATGCATGCACTTTTGAGATGAAATTTTGCAAATTTTCAACTCTATATCATAATATTACTTACAAACACAACAACACACTCAATGTGGTCCCACAAGTGAGGTCTGGGGAGGGTAGGGTGCACACAGACCTTACTCTTACCTTTGTGGTGTAAAGAGACTCTTTCTGAAAGATCCTAGGCTCGTAAAAATCGTTTTTCAAAATAAGTTTGAGAAAAAGAAAGAGTAAATAAGCTATGATGAACTATCAGGGACAACTAAATTGTAAAGATAGCCAAGTTATAAGTAACAACCGTAGTAGTAACTGAAGAATAGGCTAATGCTAACAAAATAATACTACTATTGGTTTTTACCAAAAAAAAAAACTACTATTGTAAGGGGGCAAGATAGGTGCTCTGGTCTAGAACCATGCGATTATCACTAGTAAGAGAGAAGTTGCTCGACTACTACTAACCGTCTATCCTAATCCTCGACCTCCTTGCTGTCTTATCTCGGGTCATGTCCTTAGTGAGCTGAAGATGAGTCATGACATGTCTAAGAGTCCGGAGCCAAAAGGGCAAAAAAATAGAGTGAAATTTCCAAAAGGGCAACAAAAAATAAGGTTGAAACCAAATGGGAAACATTTAGACAGAAGGGTGACATCGTGAAATTTTATGGAGGAAGGCGCAGTCTCCCATGCGCCTTACAAGGCGCAAGGCGACATGGTACTTGTAAGTTGCAGGTTTGCTTGCGCCTTGTAAGGCGCATGGGAGCCTGCGCCTTACTCCTTACCATAAAAAAAAAAGTTTAGTCACTCTAGAAAAAAACGTAACCACGGCAAAAACATTTTTTTCTTTTTGTTTTTTTACATATAGCTTCAACCCTTCAATAATATTGCAAGAGATCTGAGAATACAATATTACCACTAGCACTATCATAACATTAAAAAAATGGATTATATTTGTCATTATTCATAGTAAAACTATTGCACGTTAAACATAGTCCAGTGGAATTTTTTTGACTATTTCATAAAGATAAAAAATGAATCTGATTATATATGATTCTGACAGTAAGTAGTATACATTAATCCAAGGCGTAAATGTTTTTTTCTAGATTGACTAAACTTTTTTTTTTATGCTAAAGCGTAACGCACAGGCTCCCATGTGCCTTACAAGGCGCAAGCAGACCTGCGACTTACAAGTACCATGTCGCCTTGCGCCTTGTATGGCGCAAGGGAAACTACGCCTTCCTCCATAAAATTTCACGTCGTCACCCTTCCATCTAAATGTTGCCCTTTTGGTTTCAACCTTATTTTTTGTTGCCCTTTTGGAAATTTCTCTCAAATTTTTGCCCTTTTGGCTCCGGACTCACATGTCTAATCACCTCTTCCCAATCTTTCCTCAATCTACTCCTACATCTCCTTAGACCTATCACTACCAGCCTCTTGCACCTCCTCATTGGGCATCTGTGCTTCTCCTCTTCACATGCATGAACCATCTCAACCTCACTTCTCTCATCTTGTCTGCTACAGAGATCACTCCCACCTTGTCCAGTATATCCTCGTTTTTAATCTTGTATCTTGTCTCTCCTAGTCTGCTCATACATCCTTATTTTTGCTATCTTCCTCTTCGGAAATCTGAACGTAAGAGTTCTTGATGGACCAACATTCAATCCATGCAACGTAGCCGGTCTAACTACCACTCTATAGAACTTACCTTTTAAGCCTTGGTGACACATTTTTATCACATAGGTCACCAATCGAGCCTCCATATCATCCATCCTGCTAAAATATGATGTGCCATCCCCATTTTTTTGGATTATTGATCCAAGATACTTGAAGCTTCCTCTCTTGAGGATGACTTGTGTATCAATCCTTACTTTCCCATCTGTCTCCTGTCTCCTGTGGTTCGTCACTGAACTGACACTCCATGTACTCTGGTTTAGTCCTGCTTAACGAGCTCTAGGGTCTGTCTCCAAATCTCCGATTGTTATGAACTACGCCACGTGATTTGTCGATCAATACCATGGACGAGATCAATACTATGACAATTCATTCATCACCAAGGCAAATAAAAAGGGGCCGAGAGCTAATCCCTGGTGTAATCCCATCTCGACTGTGTGTTTCGAATCTCCTGTCCTCACTCGGGTCTTGGATCCATCGTACATGTACTTGATCACTCTAGTGTACGCAATAGGTACACCTCTAGATTCCAAGCATTTCCATAAAACCTCCCTTGGGACTGTCCTATGTCTTTTCTAGGTCAATGAACACTATATGTACACCTCTATTCCTCTCCCTATACAATCTCCTTAGAAGGTGAATGGCTTCCATTGTCGATCTCCCCAGCTTGAAGCTGAATGGGTTCTCAGAAATAGACACATTACTCCTCATATTCTACCAGAACTTTTGATTGAAGGTGTCGTATGTGTTTCAGCATATCCATTGCATGGTCTTTTTGAAATTTATGCAGATCTAGATGGATGTTGTTTTTAGAGCAGAAATTCAGATTTGTACCATTGCTTGAGGGGTGAATTGGAATTAATGTTATCAAAGAGATCAGAAACCTTAGTCTAAAGCCCTTGCATAAATCCTGCCCTGAAACCTTGTTAGCGAAGTAATATTGTAGAAGTGGAGTTAATTTCTTCAGGAGGATCAGAAGTTCCTAAGCTCTGGGTATCTCAGAGTTCACAGCTAAGACAGCCAAGAGAATTTTAGTTCATGAGCATGTCATGGCTATTGTTGCAGAGCTTAGTACACGTGCTGGGTTTGATTACTGTGAACTATTTCTGAAAACCCTAAGCATTTTAGCTCTCATGTTTTATTGCAGAGGTATAAATTTTTTTTGATTGGTAAAGTAGGTGATTTATTGATGTAAAAAGAACAACATGAAGAGAATGCTGTTCAAGGGTACATGTAGATTATTTTATAGAACGGAACAACGGAACATGCTGATTATTTTTATAGATTTGATATTGAGATTGATAAAGTTGGTTGAAATTCGATAAGTTTGTATTTTCTGTGAATAATGCACTTTACATTGAAGGATTACACGTGATGTTTTTTGTTAAAACTTCCAGGAGTTGTTGCTCTTTTGCACTTTCCACTTCTAAAAATATTGAGTAATATTCAATAATTATATTCTGGATCCATATCTATGAACATTAGTTCTGCAATAGTCATTGTCAAGATTCTAGGCAGTAAACTATGGTAAAACCTCAAAGCTACAGTTAAAGTGAACTTCCTCTCGTCTTCCGCATAGTCTCTAATTTTTCAATGACTTGAACTCTCAACTAAAACCCTAGGCGTATATTAGGATTATAAAACTGAAACTAATAGTATTAGACCCCTAAAACATTACTAAAAATGAATTAAAACTGATTGGGTAAAGACCAAAATACCCCTTACTATTTTTGGGTAACTTTCCTTAACTGCACAGCCTGACTTCAAAAGGGAATATCTCACTCATCCGAACTCGAAACTTAGCAAACTCAGCGGTGTTGGAAAAGATAATTCAAAGACCTTTCCTTAGGTACCTTTTAGCCCACATAACTCATCCTATATTGAAAGTTGTGATCGTTTGAAGTTGACCCAAGACTTAAAGGAACTTAGGAATGACTTGAATGAACTCTCTTTAGTTCTTCTTAGAACTCAAGGTGTTACATCTAGTGACCTTAACACTAATTTTTTTTTAACTTCCTCGGTAAAATCCTACTCACAATGAAGAATGGTTTGAGTCTCAGTTCAAAATATTTCTGGGGTGTTACAGGACGAAAGTAAGGCTGATGGGGTGGGGGTGGGGTGATGTAAGGTGGGGGTCTCGCACAAACCCTTAGCAACATTATAAGATAAAGACATAGAATAATTGCGGAAAATTTAAAACTTTTACAATAGAAGTCAACTTCTTCTTCATAGATGAAAGTAGGAATCTATACTTGTCTCAATTAACATCTAGTACAGAAAGAGTAGAAATAGGGTCAAAATCCCTTTACATAAATATAGTCCCAAAAGTGGAAAGTACATAAAAACTAGAAAATGGAAACATCTTGTCCTTGAACTTGAGGACTCACCAAGCCTAGGGAATTGTTAGCCCAAGGTTCACTTGAAGAGAGTAGTATGTATCAACGGCCGGAACCTACACTAATGTCGAAAATATGGGTTAGCACAAATAATGTACTAAGTATGGAAGTGATGCACAAAATCCTTAAAACATGCATAAATGAGACATTTAGTTGAAATCACACCTTTATCAAGTTTGAAAGCCTCAATGCCTCGTCCCTGCTGCTATGTCTCATTGTGAATGTGCTAATTTGGTATATCTATGGGATTTAGTTTTTAGTTAATATGAATACTTTCCCAATCTGGGCAGTAATTTGTTGATACATGTCATATCCTGTTTGTTCTCATCAGATTTCTTGTCTACTGGAGAAGTTGTCATTTTTCAGTAATGGATCTCCTCTGAATTTTTGCAGAATTTCATGCTATGTGCGTTGATGCGTGGCTCACATCATGGAGAACGTTTTGTCCCGTCTGTAAACGTGATGCAAGAACTAGCAATGGTGAGCCACCAGCATCAGAATCTACACCATTGCTTTCTTCTAGTCTAGCTTCTTTATCTTCGTTGTCATCCCTAAGATCGTCATTAGCTTCATCATCAGCAATACAAATAGGCCAAGGAGCATCCCGATCCCCTTCAGTTTCTCGTCCTCTATCAATTTCTAGTACTCCTTATAACCACCAGTCACTTCAGTCCTACCATCAGTCGCCTCATCTTACTATAAGCCGCAGTTCACTTGACCTTCAGAATGCGTCTTCCCAGAGATCTCGTGCATCTTATTTGATTTCCCCTCACTCATTGGGCTATCCTTCTCTATCTCCTCTTAATTCAAGATACATGTCACCATATATTCCTAGTCCAGGAAATGCCTCGTCCAGTTATATTGGCTCCTCAAGTCGGCATCCCAACCCACTGCGTCATAGTGAGTCAACCACTAGCTTTTCGCCATTTGCTTCAGCTCAGTCTCTTCCGGGATGTGAGTCGTGATGTGTCGGTTCTGGAAAATCTGGGTTCAAGTTTGTGCTACCCTTTTAACAAAGATCAGTGAGTTTGGGTCATCTTCACCTCAAATAACACCTAAAGACAATGCAACAGCTTTGGAGATGCAGCTCTGGCATATGGGCAGACAGGAAAATGACAGGAAGCCCTGGATTTGTATATTATTAGTGTGACACTAATGTTATAGATTTGGTTTCTATATTGAGGTTTTTACTATTTTTATTTTGAGGTTTTTACGAGTGCACGCGCAAAGCGATGGGTGTTCATGCTGTATGCAGCAGCCCTCTTTTGCGTACCCTTCTTGTTTAGTGCTATGGATGTTAGCAGTCTCCATTTGCAAGATGGTTTAGGTCTTTTTAGTTGAAACCTTTTGCTTAGGGTTTGAGCTTGTATGTATAGAGTATTGACACAGATGACTGAAGCTTCTAGTTTGAATGTATTGGGTCAGTTGTAATCAGAGGATGAACAGGTTTAACGTTTCACAATAAGGATGATGCCTCGGTCCCGAATCGATTGGAGTTGGTTATATGAATCTTTACTGATCATATATTCTTATTTAAATTGG
>JAJOOO010017737.1:0-35966 GCA_029582685.1 Solanum piurae
AAAGTTTAAAAACTTTAAGAAGTAATAAAAAATTTGACGGTGAATTAGCCACTACAACTATGGAAATATTATATAAATACGAAATAGCTATAAGAAATGAATTTAGTAGTATGACAACAGAAATAGAAGAACAAAATAAAGAAAAAATCTGAAGAAAAATATAGTTCATTTTGTTTTATAGGATATTAGTTTTAATCAACATTCGACCATGTGAGTATAACACAAAATCTAATGTAACTCTCATACCGAGAAGGGAGAGTCTATTTTCCAAGGTAGAGCTCTGTATCATTCATTCATACGTTATTTGTGGATCTAGTAGCTGGGTCATTTAAGATAATTATTCAGAGTGTTGTAGTTTGGTACTAGATATTTATGCTAGAGACTATCATATTTGAGACTCCACCTAAAAGTTCTTTCGGTGCTAGTTCAATCCCAATGGAATAGATAATGTCAATTAACAAAGCATAACATTTGGAAAGGAAATAATTAAATACCAATCAAAAAACATAATTATCATAGAATAACTCATTTAAATCATGATTCATATACATATGAGAAAACCTTTCATAGTCATTATTTCATAAGTATGTGAGAAAACCTTTCACGATTCATTGATACTTATCTAAAAAGCATCCTTAATTCATAAAACATTTTTTTTATAAAACATGCATGTAAATCATAATTCATATCTTCATAAATTCATGAGTAATGCATGGGTTCATATGAGACCAATTGGAAAATATGTAATAGAATCAAATCATTCATAATAAGATTGAAATTGAATAATTGAGTCATAATTAAATATGACCCATGAAGATTGACATAAACCCTAATTGAATTGGGTGAAATTGAATTAGAGAATTGTGAGGTGAATTTCCACACACCTTGAAGAATACTAGGTTTAGAATTGAAAGAGGAGACTTGGAGCTTGAATATCCCTTGAATCTCTTGAAGCCTTTGGAGAAAACTTGAGGAAGAAGATTGGAGAAATATTGGTGTTTTGAGTTAAAGAGAGGGAATGGGTGGATTGGGGCTCATATAAATTATCTATACTCATTTATATTAGGCAAAAAAGACATAGTCTTGGGGTTAAAACAGAGAGAAAAGACCCAAATAGCCCTGACTTAAAAACTGCCAAAACAGTCTCCATGGAAGCCTTTCACTGGCCGTCAATCGCTTCACCGTCCATCAACTCATCTGTAGACGGTTGTCTTAGATTATTTTCCATAGTGTTCAGGTCCAAGGATGTGTTCATTGACCATGGACCCTTTCACCATCCGTGAACCCTTCCTTACAAATCTGTCTTTTCTCATTCCAACTTCAAATTGACTTTTTACACTTCTTGGGTGCTACTATGATGAATATACAATTATCGTTATTTTCAATGTGTTTGTATATGAACACAATTAATTCTCTTTCTGACATTCTTCTACTTCTTTGGTGAATTAATGTTCGACTCTTGTTTAATTCTAACAAACTTTATGATGAAAGCACAAAAGATTTGAATGAGACATGAGATTGGTACCCAAAGCTGCAATAGTCGTATAGATAGAGAGAATTACCGTGTCCGAGGGGAGAAAAACACTTGGATAATCATGTTAGATAGGACTCTATTAATTTGAATGGAGAATGTGTAAATACTATGATATTTATTATTAATTTGAATTGGAGAATGTTCAAATAATCTGATATTTATTATTTTCAGTAAAACTCAAATTTACTTTACTTATTATTTGAGCTTGCAATGTCATCAAACTTTTGTACTTCACTATGTATGCACATTCCCAAAAGAATAATTTCCATTCAATTATATTTGATGTTTGCTACATGATAATGAAGGACAGTGCATGTGACACATTTTAGTGCTATAAGTTTTTACTAGGATCATGTGAAAATCATTAGTGTGCCTTCTTAACTTGTCGTATTCTTGAACTTTGAGACAGTCGAAGCTTATGTGTGTATGAGTAATCTAAACTCAGACTACATAGATCGACGATAAAGCTTGATATATATGTTATGGATGTTTATTAAATATACTTTGTATAAAATGCAGGAGCATATCTCAGATGTCTTTATAGGTGCTAATTGCAGTTGTCATTCTTGTTTGGTGTTCATAGGAGACAAACAATATTGTATTATTGTCAATGTATTTGTTATATTTTAGTATAAGAGTTATATTAAGCTTAAATAAATGTTGATATGATTTTTTCTTTTTAAAAGATCTTTTATAAATCTGAATCCTCCTTTTAGGTTGTTTATGTTATTAATGTCTATCATGATATGTTAGATAACATTTGTAATAGATTATAATTTTATTATTATTCATCACCTCGGGTTATGATTCCTTTGATGTAGAGGGTTAGTCTTGATCCCTACCATGTGATTAACGTTTCAAGGACACTTCATCCAATTTTAAGTGTCAAGGATAACTAGTCAGTATAAAACCCAACTAAATGAGTTGGGGTCGAACCCACAAGGAGTGGTACGTGTTTGAGAATCAATACAAAAGTACAAATATGATCAAATCAGTCATAAGAATAAATTATAAAAACATCATTCAAATCAGGGGTGACACGAATGTCAGATGGGGGGTTTTGGTTTGAAATTATCAACTACAAACAGTGGTAAACAATAAAAAATAACGAGAGTAATTGCAACTATTAGAAAATAGATAGATATTAGTGAGTAAGCTAGGCTATAGAGGGGATAAACTTTCTCTCGAACAATTTACCCCGAATCAAGTTGATTTATCTCGAACATCAACAAGCAAGAAAAATAAGAACAGCCCACACCTTAGTCCATTAACTCTCTCGAGCTGAATGTGTGGGACTGGGTTTAGGATTCACTCTCTCGAGCTAAAACCATATCAACCCAATACCCACTAACCATCAATCAATATGCTTAGTTTTAAAATCTCTCTCTCGAGTAAGCCAAAAACAAAAGAGTAGAACTGCATTTGCAACTACAATTCTTAAATTAAACCACAATTACTGATTGAAGTCACTTCTAAACAACATTTAAACTAACAATTAACAATACCCATAAACTAAATCAGCCCATAATCGCATAATCACACCCCAAGAATTGGGGTTTTAGCTAGACATCATAAAAAGATAAAAATTGTTACCAAATTCAGTTTCCATCAAATGGGTCAGATTCATTGCGTCCTTACAATGTTCAAATTCAAAGAATCTCCAAGACCCACTTTCAATTTCTCAAAAGTGAAAAACCTCAATTCTCCAAAGCTTAGGAAAAACTAGAGAAAAACCTGTCTTTATTCTACGAATAATAATCACAGTTTGATATAATGAAAAATTCGATACTAAACTAAATGTTCAAAAATGTATTTATAGTCGCCAAAAATATGTTGCGAAGAGTCATTTGGTAGAGTAAGTCAAGCTCGCCAATCCACTCGGTGAGCCGCCCTTTGGTCATTTTCATCGCCCTTTTTGCCTTGGCCTTCAGCATCCTCAAGGTCTGTAACTTTGGGCGATCCAACAATGTTTCGCGGAACCCCTCAACGATTCACCGACTGCTCCTTTTTCTCGCCAACTTGGTTCTTTCTTTTGGGGCTTGGCACACTGGAACTTTAGGTGGTCAAATAGCCATTCGGCGACTCGCCAAGTAGACTTAGCGATCACCAGGCTTGCTTTTCTTCATTCTTTCAGCTCACTTTGTTCCTTTTTTCCAAATTAGTGTCCTTGCTCCGTTCCTCAATCCATATACCCAGAAATCAAGGGTTTTACATTAGTTATTGGCACAAAATAAGCATTTGAGGACACTAAATCTATATAAAAATAGCCCTGAATGAGTCCAAATCACGGACTCATCAACACCCCCAATTTAAACTTTTGCTTGTCCTCAAGTAAAACTCAAGTTCATCAGTTCAAAAAGGATGTCTCAAATGGTGCTACACAAGACTCAATCATGAATGCACACAAAAAGACTCAACTTACTCATACAAGGATCAATTGTGCACTCAAAGGTCCAAGTTGTGACTCACCATTACCAAAGATTCTCAAGTTCACAATACTTGCTTCAAATGCAAGTTCAAGCTCAAAAAAGGTACTCAAATGCCCTCACACAAAGAATGATTCCATATTAACACATTATTCTTCAACAATTTATTGCTCCGGAATCACATACAACTCTCACAATCACAAAGATGAGCACATGCATGACTTCACCCATGGGTTTGCCCTTATTTCCCAACTAACATTCGTTTCAGCTCACTCAAGATCAAAAAGGTCTTTTCGAGGCTTGTAACGGGGCTGAGTGTAAAGGTATGGTCATTTAGGCTCAGTGGCTGCTATCCTCCTGAAATGTGGTATGAATATCACTTTCTTTCCTTTTCTTCAACATTTTCACCCATGCTCAAATTTACCCCATTATTCATTTCCCATGAAATACAAGACACCCCATTTCTTTTGCAACTTTCACAACTTTATTTCTCAACTTTTTCGTTCTTTTTATTTTTCATTCTTCTTTTCTGTTTCTTTTTTTTTGTATGGAGGGGTTCCATTTTTCTCAAAACCATGAATAAAATGGGAATTTTTTGCACTTCTTGATTTACCTTCTGTTTTCACCACACCCCCAACTTAGGCTTTTGGCCTAAGTTGACTATTCAAAAAAACCACACTCATGATGATTATGGGTGAATGGATAAAGAGGGGTTACAATTGCATCAAGTTTCTTCCAGGAAAAGGCTAAGGCTCAAAGGGTGTTCAAGCGAAGTTCACACATCTCACAAGGTTGGCCAGGAAAAAGGTATATTGTCAAATTGTTTCACTCTTCAAAGTTGTTGCCTAAGATCATTTCAAGGGCTTGCATCACTTAGTCAGCTGGACCAACGGGGCAAATTCTAGGTGTCATCACACAAGGTTCACGGTAAGCTCATCACACAAGGCATTGACACCAATATCAAACAAGACTCCACACTTTTTCTAGTGTGCAATGTTCATCATAAGAGCCTTTATTCGATAATCGATTAGTCACAACTAGATGCAAAAAGTTCACATATTGTTTATGAAACTTCATTTGGCCTCATCGTAGCCACACATTCATTTTTGTTCGATTAAGAAAACTATTCAAGTCATCGGTATTGATCATAATCGACACTCAAATTTGCACAAGAACAGCCACATTCAAACAAAACAAGAGGTGGCAAATTTTTTCAGAAGGGTCAAAAACCATTTGCATTTAAAATAAGGAGCCATGAGCTCAAACATCCACAACACAATTCCAAAACACAATTTACAACACAAAACCCAAATATAAATACAAGAAATAATCACAAGAGGTAGGTATGGAAATACCTCACCCACCACAAAAAAAAAACAATGTGTCCTCAAATGCAATAAAATACTAAAAATCAATAAAAGTGACAGAGAGGGAGGTAAAGAAAGTCTTGTCTACACAGTCGCTCCATCTTTCGGGGCATTAGTGCCCGGTGTCACATCAGTAGCACTGGCTCTACTATGCCCTGTCATGGACATCTCTATCAGTGATGTCTGAATCACCGACTGTACAATTGTCTCCTCAAGGTCAAGCGGGTCTCCATAGATGGGCTCCTCTGGCACTTCTAAATTCTCCTCATCGGTCTCTGCCTCCGACTCATCAATTGCCATATCATCCATCGACACGTCTCTGGTGGTGACTGGAGGAATCTCAAAATTAGCCGGTGCATCCATATCATCAGCTGCCTCCAGAAGTGAAGTGAAGTTTGTGGACTTCAAGTAGTCCACATCATTTTTCAAGTCAGTTACCTCGGCTTTTAGAGTCGTCACCTCTGAAGTCACCCCTTGTCTACTCTCACAAGTCTCAACTCTTGTTGTGAGAGTGTCAATATATACTCAGAGGGGCGTCAGTGCAGTAACTACCCTAAAATCTAGTAGGTAAAACTAGAGCTTACTAAGTTTCGTTTTGAGTTATGAGTTGTAAAGTGTTGTCCCGAGCTAGGTTGAGGGGTTTTGGGGTTAAACGTCAAGGTATGACTCCCCAAGGACCACCCTAGGGGTCCTTGAGCAGGACCCTTAGCATAACCCCCAAGACCCCAAGGAAACTTGAATGTTGCGAAAAATGTAGTGACCTACGAAGGGGGGACCACGCCCCGCAGGTCCAACCATGACTCGTGGACCTATTCTGTGGGTCAAGTCACTCAAATTCAAACCCCAGCCACAAACCACGGCTATGCAGGATGGTCCATCGATGGGGTCCGTGGATCACACCTGTAAAAACTTATTTTGGTTCGGCTAACGGGATGGTGGTTTGGTAAGTTGTTTTTATAATTAGTTAAGTTGAGGGATGGTTATTTTGGGTTAATTATGGTATTTTAAGAGTATTAAACTCTATTTTCCAATTTATTATTTCAAAACCCAAATTAGAACCCACCTCTCTTCTCAAAAGTTCTCTCTCTAGAAACCTTCATTAGAGGTGAAGGATTCAAGCTCTATAGGTCAGATCTTCATTTTTGTCAAGGGATTTTCGTGGAGTTATTCCATAGATGGTATGGTAGTCTTCATCCCTTACTTAGTTTCTTTCAAGGAGCCAATTTCAAAGTTGATTTCAAATCTCCAAGGTTTCCCCAAAATACCCTAGTTTTCAATCTATGCATGGGTTCAATTCCAAACATTTTCAAAATGAATTTAAATGATTAATCATGGTTTACTTGATGTTTTAAAGGTGAATTAAGATGATTTCTTCTATGAACCCATGTTTACCCCATAAATCCTAAGTTGTGATTTGTGATTGGGAATTGATTGAATCATGAAACTATGTTGAATTGTTTATGTTTAAATTGAATTAGTTATTGAATCATGTTAATTCTCTTATATATTGTAGTATCTTATATTTTTGGGTTGTGATTGATGTATATCCTTGGAAAGGCAATTTCATGAAGAATCTATGTATGAACATGATATGAAGTATATGTATGTGACCTCAATGAAAGAATTATGATCATGTTTAGAATGTAATTGTGTTATGATTGAAAGTCTATTCTCATTAACACTCATGAATGATGATGATAGAATATGAAGGGTTGTTCAATGTAATGTGGTATCTTGAATTTATAGGCTTAGGCATCCTTTTCTTGTATAAATTAAAGTAATGTGATTGTGATCCTACTGTAATGGTGTTGTTGTTGTTGAAAGGATAGTCTCACATACACACACTCATGAATGAATGAAGTTTCTATGGTACTGTTAATGATAATGTGTTGATTGAAAGATTATTCTCAATTGTACACTAATGAAGGATAATGACATGTTGGGAAAGGACTTTCTCACAATATGGGGATTCTTAGATGAAAGGTTGCTCTCATCTTTGAATTTATGAGCTTTCCAATGAATGAATATTGGGTTTGAGATGGATAATCATACGTGAGTTGAGGCGGGGTATCTAGTAGCAATCTCTTATACCATAATAATGAATGAAAATAATGAAATTCAAATACTCCGTAGGGAATAATGCTAAGCACCGAGAAGATATTGATTTAGATGGATACTCATACATGAGTTGAGGTGTTGTATCTAGTAACAATCTCTTGATATGGATGCCCATACGTGAGTTAAGGTGGGGTATATAGTAGCAATCTCCTTATCCCCTAACTATGTGCCCACATAGGTTTATAGCTAGTGGATCCACCAAAGCTAAATGAACAGTCCTACCTTAGGCAAGTAGGAATCCCTTATCCGGTGAGGGTGACACCGGGATTTCATGAATTGCTCACATGGTCTATGTTAGTTAATGCTTATCCCCATAAATAATGTTAATGAACTGTGGCTTCTCAAGAATTCACTACTTAGTGTGGGTGGTAATATGGGATGTCATCCATGCATGGCACAAGTAGGCTTTGAGAGTAGTCATGGTGTCTTCCTTTATAATGTTAAATGAAATGAATGTGCTCTTATGATGATGTTAATGAGAATGTTGGTCTAATGTCTAATGAATGAAGGTGATCTTAATGAAGCTAATGAAGAATGGTGACTTATATGTTTAATGTAAATATGCATGATATACTTGGATTGTATTATGAGTTACTTCCTTGTCATTACTTATTGAATTTGAATGTCCCTTGTCTATGGTGGCTCCAAAGGAGTACTTAGTGTTAGTAGTAGTATGGGATGCTACTCACACATTTCACAAGTATGACTTAGGGTTGTCCTAGATGTTTTTCCTAATGTGATGTTATGATTAAAGAAATGTTTATGTCTCTTTTGCATGAGTATTGCTTAAGGATGGAAAGGATGAATGGTATGTTCACTTTTGGTGGCCTTAATGTGGTACCTAGTGTGGATGGTGGTATGGGACGCTATTCATATATTGCACAAGGTATAGCTTGGTGTTACTTATGGTGAAAGGATAATGTGAGGAAATGGCTTATATGTGATTATGTTCTAATGTGATGAAATGGGTTATATGGTTGATTATGTTCTAATGTGATGAAATGGGTTATATGGTTGATTATGTTCTAATGTGATGAAATGACTTGTATGCTGGTTGTGTTTGTATATTATGCCTCTTATACTCATGTTCATGAAGGTTTTCTCAAATTGGCATAAAGTCTTATTTCCAAAGAAATGTTTGTTTTAAGCATGGTTTGCATGGCTTCCACACTTAGAACTTGATGTGCTAACCCATATTTCTTCCATTTTTCTACAAAGTGTAGGGTTTAGACTTGATGATCTATTCTTTGAGGATAGGTTTCTAAGGAGCTTGGAGTTGAAGAATTGGTGAGTCCTCATAGTTTCAAGGGCGAACCTGTTATTTCCATTTATATCTTTTACTTTATGTTTAGAGCTTTTGTATGGGCTTAGTCCCAAAGTTTTTTTCAAAGTATTTAGATGGTTTGAGACAAGTATAGAAAAAGACTTCCACTTGCTTTTATGAAAAATGATTTCCATTGTAAAGAAAAGTTTCAAATTCCGCATTATTTTCCTATGCTCTTATGTTCATGAATGCTATAAGGCTTGTATGAGACTTTTCAGAGTCTTGTATGATGTGGCACTTCCAGGGTGTAGGCTCGGGTCGTGACAAACATGATATCAGAGCACAAGATTTTGGAATGTTTTTAGGATGTCTCAAACCACATCTAGTAGAGTCTTGTTCATAGTGTGAAGCGCACAATATTTATGAATAGGAGGATATTGGATGAAAGGAAATTTTCACTTATTCATTATTCAAGTGGTGCCATAGAGTTTAACTCTATAATGTCTCTCTCCTATTCCTTATCCGATGGTCTTTAGGATATGACCACTTGAAAGGCTTATGCTAGAAGGAGTGAGGGAGAAAGGTTGGTTGTGATGCCAATTATGGCTATGAGACTTGTTAGATTTGAGGTGATAGATTGTGATGTTGTCTTTAGTATGAATGACTTCTTTATGGTTATGTTTAGTTAGTCATGATGAGTTTTGAGGTATGTTGAAAGAAGTGATGTTGTAAAGATTTTGTATAGGCTTACTCCCAAGTAAGGGATAATGTTCTTAGATGGTAAGGCCTTTGAGTGTTCTTGATGTTCATGAGTTAGGTTTGCTGGATATTATCACCTTAAGAGGTGTAGTGAGTTTGAGGAATTTAGACCCGGTGAGGTAGACTCATATGAGACCTTGAAGTGGTGTTGGTAGGGTTGTTTGTGAGCAAGAGTTGCTTAATGAGAACCTCCCTAGTTTAGAAGTACTGGTTGAGATCTTAAACCGACAAGTTATGAAATAGAATGGTAAACAAGTTCCTTCCATGAGAAAGTTGATAAGTTCCTTATAGTTATGAATGTTGTATTGAGGTTCCTATGTTGTTGATAAGTTCCTTATAGTTATGAATGTTGTATTGAGGTTCCTATGTTGTTTTTCATGTTAGCCTTAGTTGGGTTTACTCCTAAGTGGGGGATATTATGTTGAATAGTAAGGGTTGTTAAGAGTTTTGATATCCTTATCTCTTTCGTTCTATTCTTATTCAAGCTTGAGACCAAGAGTTCCTTAGCTTGTTTCATGTTTTGGAGTCACGTGTGAATATGAGTTTCCATGGTCTCCTTATGTTATGCATGTTCTTAATAAGTTTATTTTTGAATGAGAAAATGAATTTTATGAATTAGGTTCCTCATGTTGATGTGCATTTAGTATGAGTTGTCTTTATGCTTCATGAGGTTAATTATTGAACATGCCTAAAGGCGCTTCGAAAAGAAATTGCATAATGTTCTTAATGATGTTATGTTCAGAAAGATGTTAGTTGGAGAAGGTAATTCCTCCAATGAAATGAGAAATGTTGAAGTTATGATGCATAATGAGTTTGTAGATGTAGTTCCTACTTTCTTGTGTTCTATTGAGCTTATTGATGTGGAGTTGATGTTTCCTCACAGTTTTATGCATTGTTTATAATGTTGCATGCATGATGGGATGCTAGTCTTGAGTCATTAATCCCTTAATGTGCTTTAAGTGTCATTCGAGGATGAATGTTCCCAAGTAGGGGATAATGTAACGCCCCTAAAATCTAGAAGATGAAACTAGAGCTTAACGAATTTGGTTTTGAGTTTAGTTTTGGTGTTATGAGTTGTAAAGTGTTGTACCGAGCTAGGTTGAGGGGTTTAGGTGATTAAACGTCAAGGTACGACTCCCCAAGGACCACCTTAAGGGTCCTTGAGGAGGACCCTTAGCATAACCCCCAAGACCCCAAGGAAACTTGAATGTTGCCAAAAATGTGGTGACCTACGTAGGGGGGGACCACGTCCCGGGGGTCCAACCACGACTCGTGGACCTGTTCCGTTAGTCAATTTCCTTAAATTCAACCCCCAGCCATGAACCATGCCCATGAAGGACGGTCTGTGGACCCATCCACGGTCCGTGGATGGGGTTCATGGATCACACTTGTAAAAGTTGGTTTTGGTTCGGCTAAGGGGAGGGTTGTTTGGTAAATTGTTTTTATAATTAGTTAAGTTGAGGGACGGTTATTTTGGATTAATTATGATATTTTAAGAGTATTAAAAGTATTGAACTCTATTTTCCAATTCATTATTTCAAAACCCAAATTAGAACCCATCTCTCTTCTCAAAAGTTCTCTCTCTTGAAACCTCCATTGGAGGTGAAGGATTCAAGCTCTCAAGGTCAAGTCTTCATCTTTTTCAAGGAATTTTCGTGGAGTACTTCCATAGAAGGTATGGTAGTCTTCATCCTTGACTTAGTTTCTTTCAAGGAGCCAATTTCAAATTAGATTTCAAGTCTCCAAGTTTTCCCCATAAACCATAGTTTTCAATCTATGCATGGGTTCAATTCCAAACGTTTTCAAAAGGCATTTAAATGATGAATCATGGTTTAATTGATGTTTTAATGGTGAATTAAGATGATTTCTTCTATGAACACATGTTTACCCCCAAAATCCTAAGTTGTGATTTGTGATTGGGAATTGATTGAATCATGAAAGTATGTTTAACTTTTTAAGTTTATATTGTATTAGTTATTGAATCATGTTATTTACCTTATCTATTGTAGTATCTTAGATGTTTGGGTTGTGATTGATGTATAGCCTTGGAAAGGCAATTTCATGAAGAATCTATGTATGAACATGTTATGAATTATATATATGTGACCTCAATGAAAGTATTATGATCATGTTTAGAATGTAATTGTTTTACGATGGAAAGTATATTCTCATTAACACTCATGAATGATGATGATAGAATGTAAAGGGTTCTTCAATGTAATGTGGTTTCTTGAATTGGTAGGCTTAGGCATCCTATTCTTCTTGTATAGATGAAAGTAATGTTATTGTGAGCCTAATGTAATGGTGTGGTTGTTGTTGAAAGGCTATTCTCACAGAAAAACACTCATGAATGAAGAATGAATGAATGAAGTTTCTATGGTAATGTTAATGACGATGTGTTGATTGAGATGTTATTCTTAATTGTACACTAGTGAATGATAATTAAATTTTGTGAAAGGACTTTCTCATAATATAGGGATTCTTAGATTAAAGGCTATTCTCATCTTTGAATCTATGAGCTTTCCAATGAATGAATGTTGGGTTTGAGATGGATACTCATACGTGAGTTGAGGCAGGGTATCTAGTAGCAATCTGTTATCCCATAATAATGAATGAAAGTAATGAATGCCAAATACTCTGTGGGGAATAATGCTAGGCACCGAGTGGACATTGATTGAGAAGGATTCTCATACATGAGTTGAGGCGGGGTATCTAGTAACAATCTCTTCAGATGGATGCCCATACATGACTTGATGCGGGGTATCTATTAGCAATCTCCTTATCCCCTAACTATGTGCCCACATAGTTTTATAGCTAGTGGATCCACCTAAGCTAAATGAACGATCCTACCTTAGGCAAGTAGGAATCCCTTATTCGGTGAGGGTGACACCGCGATTCCATGAATTGCTCACATGGTCTATGTCGGTTAAGGCTTACCCCCACAAAGAATGTTAATAAACTATGGCTTCTCAAGAATGCACTACTTAGTGTGGGTGGTAGTATGGGATGCCATCCCTGAATGGCACAAGTAGGATTTGGGAGTAGTCATGGTGTGTTCCTTTATAATGTTAAATGAAGTGAATGTGCTCTTATGATGATGTTAATGAGAATATTGGTCTAATGTCTAATGAATGAAGGTGATTTTAATAAACCTAATGAAGAATGTTGACTTATATGTTTAATGTAGAGATGCATGCTATATTTGGATTGTATTATGAGTTACTTCCTTGTCATGACTTATTGAATATGAATGTGCCTTGTCTATGGTGGCTCCGAAGGAGTACTTAGTGTGAGCATTAGTATGGGATGCTACTCATACATTGCACAAGTATTACTTAGGGTTGTCCTAGATGTTGGTCCTAATGTGATGTTATGATTTATGAAATGTTTATGTCTCTTTTGTATGAGTATTGTTTAAGGATGGAAAGGGTGAATGGTAAGTTCACTTTTGGTGGCCTTAATGTGGTACCTAGTGTGGATGGTGGTATGGAACATTATTCATACATTGCACAAGGTATAGCTTGGGGTTACTTATGGTGAAAGGATAATGTGAGGAAATGGTTTATATGTGATTATGTTCTAATGTGATGAAATGGGTTATATGGTTGATTATGTTCTAATGTGATGAAATGACTTGTATGTTGGTTGTGTTTGTATATTATGCCTCTTATACACATGTTCATGAAGGTTTTCTCAAATTGTCATAAAGCCTGATTTCCAAAGAAAATGTTTGTTTTAAGCATGGTTTTTGCATGGCTTCCATACTTAGTATTTTATGTGCTAACCCATATTTCTTCCATTTGTCTACGAAGTGTAGGGTTTGGACTTGATGTTCTATTCTTGGAAGATAGATTTCTAAGGAGCTTAGAGTTAAAGAATTAGTGAGTCCTCATAGTTTCGAGCACGAACCCGTTATTTCGTTTTATGTCTTTTACTTTATATTTAGAGCTTTTGTATGGTCTTAGTCCCAATGTTTTATTCAAAGTATTGAGATGGTTTGAGACAAAGTATAGAAAAAGACTTCCACTTGCTATTATGAAAAATGATTTCGATTGTAAATAAAAGTTTTAAATTCCACATTATTTTCCTTTGCTCTTATGTTCATGAATGCTATGAGGCTTGTATGAGACTTTTCGGAGTCTTGTACACCGTGTCACTTCCGGGGTGTAGGTTTGGGTCGTGATAAGTGCAGCAAGCACTCTCAATCATCTACGGTACTGCAACCTCAAATCGAGTATCCCTTACATTCGCAGAATGGGCTAAATGCCCCATCTTCAGGATCATGGCCTGAGTAATCTTGGTGGGATGGGTAGTAGTAAAAGCACCAGGAGCTTGGGAGGAAGTGGAAGCATGTTTATTTGAAGCCCGAAGGGAAGAGTAGGCAAAGGTGCCTTTGCAGGTATCGTCTCAACATCAACCTCCTTTAATGCGTCCAGCAGAGTTGTTCTCCTCCTGTCTGCCTCCTCTCGAGTGTACTCGGCCTCTATATGTTGGATGTCAGTGAAGGATGTGGGAGTGACCTCAATATCGCTTGTCTCATAACGAGGAACTCTAGCACGCCGGCACATCTCTATAATCAATACCGGGAATGAAATGGACGTCTGACTGTGCTTGGACCTCATGGCTATCTCCTGCTCTATAATGAGTCCCAAGTCGTTGCTCCTCCGGGATATGATCGGCCCAAGGAAGGCTGCCTTAGGACGGCGGATGATGGACTCATTATGGCATGGCATAATGGAGTTGTTGATGAATCCAAACCAATATCTCGCAGCTACATTCAGCTCCTTCTTCAAAATTGGAGCTCCTGCCTCAATCCACCTCGGGGTGGTGTCAGAGATGAGGGGGCAAGCCAGCCCTTGATATCATCCAAGGGAGTCGTCGTAGTGGTAGGTAAATTATGGTAGTCAAAGACTGACCCTCTATCCAATACAATATTGATATGATCACGACTACATCTCACTACTATCCGCCGTAAAAAGACGGACTCTACTAGCCTGAAAGTGTTGGCCTTCTTCTTTTCCTTGGGTACCAACTCCCCGTATGTTGTGTAGAACTCCCGTACCCATGTAGAAATATAGGGGCCTCGGGGCCTGGTGAACTACTCTAACCGATGAAACTGGAGCATGTCCCTTACAGTGGATTATTTACCCACTAAGCCCTCCGTGGATAGTAGCTTCTCCTCGAGAATCTTCCTTAACTCATCGTCATTTATTCTGTTGAGTAGTCGGGGAGGAGGACCCTTTACTGGTGGCAGTTGTTGGACCACAGTTGATGCCGGAGTTGGCACTGCATCAGCTGTAGGAGGGGTGGCCTGTGGAACTCTCGACGAGTCTGGGCGAGACATAGCACGGATTTCTGCTCTCCTGGATTGCAGAGGTTGGTTGTCATCCGGCTCAAAAAATGCAGCCTGAGAGTTAAAGGACTCTCCCACACTACCACAGTTATGCTCCGGAACCTCAGATATGGGCCTCTTAACCTTGCCATTGCCTCCCTTAGGAGGTGTCGTCTTTCCCTTTTTAGGGGGATTTGCTGCCCCGTTCTCTTTTACGGGGCGGCATGTCAAGTTGGTTCTAGCCATACTACAAAAACATCAGAGAAAGTTAGAAACATTTCAAGACAAATTAGAGAAATCATATTGCAGACAGACTCGCCGAACCGATCGGTGAGTCGCCGAATCACTTTGACGAGTAAGATCGGGCTCGCCGAAAGGATTGGATTCAAAATTTTCCATAAAAATGTCATGTCGGCGATGGGAGGGGCCTTTGGGTGAATTGCCGACAACATTTCGTGAGCACAGACAAGCCCGTCGAAAGTTACTATGTATTTTAGGGGTTAGGGGTGCGGAAAGGGCAATCAAAAAAAACTTTTGGCGAGTCGTCGAGTGCACTCGGCGAACTCAGGCTTCTCGCCGAAAGTTACAGAACCAAAATCAATAAATCCCATGAAATTAAAGGGGAATTCGATGAACCGCCAAGTGGTTCGGCGAGCTCGACCCAGCTCGCCAAACTGCCCAATATGCGTACTTTCAACCCCGACTTACAAAATCAACCCCACAGCCCCTGAAAACAAAATCAAAACATACACTAAATCAATTAGACTCAGACCCATAAGACCCATGCCACCGGGGTACTCAGATTTCCCCCAGTTTAGTCAAAATTGGTCATTTGACGACTTATGTAGCGACCTTTTCGAAAGGATACCACCACTTAAACAAGAAATCTAATTTAATACTTGCAACATTTAAAAGAGATTAACGAAGGGCATATTGATTTTTATCTAGTAGAGGGATTAGGTTCATAACGAATGATTTAGTTAAGGATATAAATCCTGCCCATTTAAACATTTATTTGATATTAAAATTGACATGGCGCGGAATTTAACTTATTACAGAAAAAACCCTCCCCGAATAATTTAAGAAAATAACTAACAAGCTTTACATGCATATATTATCCTCACACTTAAGGATGAGATAACAAGAATATTACCAACTTCCGAGTACCGAAATCAGTCGGTTCATGCTTCACACAAACATTCAAAACTAATAGTAAATTTTGTATATAACAAGACTTGTGTTTACACACCCCAAAAGAACAAAACATATAAACATACTTATATTACAACCCATGGTGACATGATCAAATTAGTCCTCAAAATTTCATGTAAATATACAACACATAGATCATGTACAAGTCCCAAGGTTTATACAAAATATAGATGCCTATATGCAAATGTGATCCTCCTTAAGGCTCTCAAAATCTCCATCTCCAATGTCCAACTTCATGCATCCTCTCGAACATTCCCTACGATAGAAACAACTATCGGTAAGCATATAGCTTAGTGATTCAAAAACTATAGGTTCGGAGTCCTCAGATTCACCAAGTTACCTTTATCAAGTCATGGGCAGCATAATTGAACATAATAAATGAATCAAGTAAACAATATATAAGAGTATCAAGTTTGATATTTAAAGATCCAAATGTCAAGAACACTCATAGCACCATTTTCCAAGAGATTCAACAACAAAACTCGCCCAATATATACATCATGTCGTCACACCAGGCACAAGCAGGTATCAAGAAGGGTCGTCGCCCTGTATCAAGAAGGGTCAAAGCCCAATAATCAAGAGAACCAAGAACCATATTAAAAATGGCTTTCTAGGTTGTACTTAAAATGGCAACTTCCATTCTTATGACGGACTAAAAATTCAGAGTCAAGATGGAAAATTATCTGAATCAAGAGGCATGCCAATAGTGACAGAGTCACAGCCACAAGAAGGACAGGATCCTAACAAGAGTGCCAAGTGATCAAACAATCCGTACAAGTGGGCGAGTTACACAAGCATCTTTAACCTCTTAAAGGGTACCAACACGACAATGCAAAGTTACAAGAGGTAACCAAAGTACCAACATCAACTTTCAGATATACCAGCAGTAAAAAGAGTGAAAGTACAAGTTTATACACAAACCACAGTGCTTTAGCAAAGAAACAATTCAACACAACTTTGCGAGTTCAGATCGTAGACCAACCAACGTTTCAAGGTCCTCAACTTGTTCACGAGTATATACAACCTTAAAAATACAATTAAATAACTTTTTTAATTCCTAGAAGCTCAATAATGTCGAAGTAAAACAGGATTATCATCACAAGTAAGCTTAGCCTGTACAAATTAGACTATGCTCCCAAAATAGTGATTCTGGCCAGCCTAGTACCTCATGTCGCAACTTATATTTGAAAAGGAAAACGGCAAAATTAAACTTTATAACTTTAATGAAAGATGTAGATACATCTCTTAGGGGTTAAAACAAACAAGAATCACCATAAAATATATTTTGTACAAAAATATATATTCAAAACACTAACAGTTGATCATACAGGATTTCAAATTCCAAAATCTATTAAAAAAACGTGATTCTCTCTCTAAGAATGCGATTTTCCCTCAGCGGTAGCTGAAATGGGTAGGAAATCGAAGTCTAGGGGAGGAGGACGAACGAATCTGGGTACCACCAGAACAACAAACTTGGAGATGAAAGGAATTCCACAGTCAACGGATGCTAGGAAAATGAAGAGTATGAACGTTCTACAAGGAATTGAGCCATTACAAATGGGGAGGAAAGTGCCAGTTACACCGCAAGTAACACCAATACAGAGTCCAAATAGTGCTGGAAGTAGTGCAACTGCATCAGGGAAGAGTACATGGGCAAATATGGTTGATCAGGAAGAGTCAGCAAAAGCAAGATCAGAAGTAAGGACAAGGGAAGGAGTGACATGGAGTAGGATAGTAGGGGAAACACCAGGGGAGGAAGGAATAGATCTGAAAGGGGAGGCAAATCCTAGTCAAAATGTTAAGATAACGAGTGAAGATATAAAAGAAGAAGTGGAATATTGGGGAACAGCAGTGGTTTTCTATGTATTAGGATCGAACCCACCGCCGACTGTTATGGAGGGATATTTTAGAAGAATCTGGAAAAAATTAGGAATAGACAAAGTAGCCCAGGTGAATAGGGGGTGTTCATGGTGAGATTTAACACAAGTGAGAATAGGGGAATTGCGGTGGAAGAAGGAGTCCAAATGTTTGATAAAAAGCCGGTATTAGTCAAACCATGGAAACCGGACATAGATGTAACGAAAGAGAAGGTAGAAAAAGTGCCAATTTGGGTGAGATTGGTAGGGTTAGACATTAAGTATTGGGGAAAGAGTGCTTTAACAAAGATAGCAGGGATGATAGGGAATCCACTGAAAGCAGATAAGGCAACAACACAGAAGGATAGACTGACGTTTGCAAGAGTATTGATAGAAATGCCACTGAATAAGGAATATCCCAAAGCAAGAATGTTTGAGAACGAAATGGGGAAGATAGTGCATCAGCAGATTGAGTATGAATGGAAACCAATATTGTGCACGAAATGTAAAATTTTTAGGCATGATATCAGTGAATGTCGAAGACAATTAAAGGAGAATGAGAAGAATCATAAAGAAGAACCAGTGAGGAATGGAGAAGGAAAGGAGAGAGCAGATAAGACTAACGAATTAGGCAATACAAGATCAGCAAGAATGCCAAGTAGACCAGATATACAAAGGGGGAAAACAAAGTCGGTGACTGAGACGAATAATACTTTCAGTGTCTTGGGAAGGGAAGGGCAAGGAAGCAAGACGACAAGTAAAGGGACCAGTGAGATATGGTGTAAACAAGGGATGGGGCAGGATGGGGGAGACCCCATCCTAAATGGATAATATAGGATTCTGGAACTCCGGGGGATTAAATAGAGTTGATAAACAAAAGGAGATGCAGGTTTTCCTGTATAAATCCAAAATCAGTCTGTTTGGTTTCCTGGAGACTACGATTAAGAGAGCCAAAGCAGCAAGGGCGGCTCTTAATCTATGTAGGGGTTGGTCATTTACAACTAATTTAGCAGCTCACAATGGAGGGAGAATATGGATCGTGGAAGCCAGAGGTCTTTCATGTTGATGTGAAGGTGGTAATAGGGAAAATAATTCACAGCAAAGTAGAGCATAGAGGAACAGGAAGGGTTTTTGATATTACAATGGTATATGGATTCAATGATCAGGCGATGACAAGGGCACTATGGAGTGATATTAAGAGACTGCAAGGAAGTATCAAAGGTGCTTGGGCAATAATGGGAGATTTCAATTGCATGTTGAATATGAATGAAAGGATTGGTCGACCTGTAAAAAGGGCAGAACTAAGAGAATTCAGAAAATGTGTTGTGGAAAGTGAGGTACATGATCTCAAATCATCAGGATCATTCTTCACTTGGAACAATAAACAAAGAGGGGAAGACAGGGTATGGAGCAAAATAGATAGAGTCTTGGTTAATAATGAGTGGATCACTCAGCTACCAGCATCAGAAGAGCATTTTATGAATGAAGGAGTTTATGATCATTGTCCTGCAATTATAAGATGGGAGGAGGGGTATACTACTGGAAAAAAATAGTTTAGATATTTTAATATGTGGAGAATGGCACCGAACTATAAAGCAAAGATCAAGGAAAGTTGGGAAGCAAAAGCTGGTGGAAGAAGCATGTTCCAATTAGTAGGGAAACTACATAAGTTCATAAAGGTATTACTATGTATAAACAAGGAGAAATTTGGAGACATTGAGAGAAAGGCTGAAGAGGCGAAGGAGGAACTAAGACAATGTCAGTTGAATTTGAGAAGAAATCCAACAAATAACAGCCTGATAGACCATGATTTGGAGATAACAAAAAAGTATGGGAAATGGAAGAAGGCTAGAGATCAGTTCTTGAAACAGAAGACAAAGATCCAGTGGATACAAGAAGGTGACCAGAATACGAAATTTTACCATAATTACATAAAGGCAAGAAGGAATACAAATAGAGTGTTTGCAATAAAACATAAACATGGTGTACGACAGGAAGGGATGGAAGGAATCAATAAAGCTTTTTTAGAGTATTACAAAGAGTTGTTGGGGCAGTCAAATAAAGAAATAAAGCATGTATGCAGGGAGATACTCATAAATGGACCACTGGTGAACAAGGAACAACGCACGCAGCTAGAAGTAATGTTCACAGAAAAGAAAGTGAAGGAAGCACTTTGGAGCATAGATGGGAACAAATCTCCAGGACCAGATGGTTATGGAAGCCAATTTTTTAAGGACAATTGGGAGATAGTAGGCAAAGATGTGGTGAAAAGAGTGATGGAGTTCTTTAGGACAAAGAAGCTACTTACAGGGATGAACAATACCACAATAACGTTGATACCAAAAGGAAGTCATACTGACACAGTAGGGGATTACAGGCCAATTTCATGCTGCAATACCATATATAAAACAATCTCAAAAATGTTATGTAATAGGCTGAGGAAAGTTCTACCAGACATAATCTCGAGCAATCAGAGTGCATTTGTGGCTGGCAGGTCAATAGTGCAAAACATTCTAATATGTCAAGACTTGGTGAGACTTTATAATAGGAAGAATACCACAAGCAGTTGCCTAATGAAAATTGATTTAAGGAAGGCTTATGATAGTGTGGAATGGGGGTTTGTGGAAGAAATGCTACATGGTCTAAATTTCCCCCATATGTTTATAGCATGGATAATGGAATGTGTGACAACCACAAGGTATAGCATTTCTTTAAATGGAGGAATATATGGATGCATAGAAGGAAAAAGGGGACTTAGGCAAGGGGATCCAATATCCCCTTTACTATTTGTAATTTGTATGGAATATTTTAGTAGGATAATGAAATGGGTGGCTGAAGAACAAGGGTTTAAGTACCACACAAAATGCAAAGGAATGAAGCTGAATCACTTATGCTTTGCGGATGATATGCTAATTTTTAGTAAAGGGGAATACCAAGCTGTAATTCTGATGTTGAGAGGATTGAAGTCCTTCTCGGATGCTTCAGGATTAAAAACAAACGCAGCCAAGTCAAATATATTCTCAGCAAACATGGAGAAACAAGAACTGGAAGATTTGTGTGAGGTGACTGGGTATACAAAAGGAAAACTACCATTCAAATACTTGGGAGTGCCAGTTTCAGCAAAAAGACTTTCAACAGGAGACTGTGAGGTATTAGTGGAGAAAATGACTGGAAGAGTTCGAACATGGGGATCAAGATACCTCTCGTATGCAGGGAGAGTGCAGCTGGTTAATTCTATATTGATGCACATGTATTCATATTGGGCATCCATTTTTCTGTTACCAAAAAAGATGTTGAAGGACATCACAACAATATGCAGAAACTATATATGAAGTGGTAAAGTAGTTACAAATAGATCACATTTGATAGCATGGGATAAAGTATGTAAGCCTAAAAGAGAAGGAGGGTTGGGCATGCATGAATGTGTGAAGTGGAATGAGGCTGCACTTGCAAAATATGTATGGAATATAGCAGAAAAGGCAGACAACCTTCGGGTAAAATGGGTCAATAACATTTATATAAAGGAAGAAGAATGGTGGCAATATATGCCGGGTAAAGACACTTGCTGGTATTGGAAGAAAATCTGCAACATAAAAGAGAAATTCAAAAGTGGAGCACATGGAAATGGCTGGCTAAAAGCAACAGGGAAATACACAATTAAGAATGGATATAAATGGAGATGTGGGGAAGGTAATGAATGGCCCTGGTGGAGAGAAGTATGGAGCAGCCTTAACATTCCTAAGTTGGATTGCAATGCAGGGAAGATTATTGACAAGGAAAAGATTGGTAATGATGAAAATTGATCAAGACACAAGTTGTTTATTATGTGGAGATTATGAAGAGACAACAGAGCACCTATTCTTTGAATGTATTTACTCACAGAAGTGTCTGCAGGAGATACAAAACTGGTTAGGAATACATTTGCAAAAAACAGATCTTCAAAGGATATGGGGAAGATTGGCAAGAAGAGCAAAAGGGAAAATAGAAAGATCATTTCTAAGGGCAGTAATGGCAGCAGTGATATACGGAATATGGAAGGCAAGAAATGAAAATTTGTGGCAGGAAAGAGTACCTCAACCATCCATGATCAGGAGGGAAGTACAGGAGGGGTGCAAATACAGAATTTTAGAGATAGTGAATAGGAAAATGAAGTGTAAAGAGAAACAGTGGATAGAAGAGATATATAGGAAGGAGAGTGTGGTCGGGGGAAACTAGCAATAGGCTAAGTTTTAGTTTGTGTTTTTCTGTCATTTTATTTTCATCATATGGTAATTTGGTAGTGTGGAGGGATCAGATTGTAATTGAAGGAGCTTGGGGTTTTCTTATATAAATAAAATGTGTTTGTTCGACCAAAAAAAATAAATCCGAAATCTGGACAGAACTTGCCCTATGTTGCGTCCCATATTTAGAATCCATAACAACTAAATTAGAGTTTGACATAAACATAAGAGTTGTAGGTCTACGAATTATATTTCTAAATAATATTTATTCACTGTAAACTAAGTTTTATAGAGAGAGATATGCATAAACTACCAAACACTACCCAGCATAGAAACAGATTTCGTCACTTACCAACAAGAAGGGTGTGTCTCCAATTCCAGCAAAAAGGACCAAGTTTTTCTCTTGTGATTTTGAAAAACAAATGGTTATATAATGTTCTAAGGTTCTTAGACTTCAGGTGAGACGAATTTTACTAGAAGAGGTGTCAAAATATAGTCTCAAAAGTGAGGCTAGTCACATGTACAGCTGCCTCCAAAAGGTGGCTGCCCAAAATGCATACATATATACCTATATGTATAATCCTCACCTCCCATTCAAGTTATACATAATTCTAATTAAAATATTACGTAAATACCCCAATACAATCCCTTAAATTACGATCACCATTATGTTAAGCAAGATTGCAAATATCACAAAATTTCAAGTTTCCAAAATGAGAATAAAACATATTGTAGTAATTAAGCAATTGTGTATCGACATGCGAAAGTTGGTACAGTATTTAGGGGTGTTACAACTTAAGCCCTTAAGAATAACGTCAAATTCTCCATCATTGGGCAAAGTACGTCATTTGGAGCAATTATGGGTTACTCAGACTTCACCCGACTATACCCAACACAATTAAGTACAACCCAACAAAATTTCAATCAATTTTAAAGAACGAAACTTGGGAAATTAATAATTAGGCATGATATTTAAATTAAAATAGGTAGGCAAGCACATAAATACGAATTCAGAGAGGCCCAACAAACATCATTAAGAAAAAAATGATTGCAAATGAGTTTAACCGCTAATTATGAGTTACGGGGTTCAGAAAACCAACCTTTAATGCCGATTATATAATTTGAAATGCTAGGCAGCAAAGATTTCAAACTCCAAGCACAAGATCGACGACTAGGAAACGGTAAAAACACGAAAATGTAGCAAATATAGTGCAAGTGTGATTTTGAGAAGTTAAAAAGTGAGGGAATGTGAAAGAGTTTGAAATTCTAAACCTTAGGCCTTTTAAAAACCGTCAAGTTCTCGCCCTTTCTGCGACATTAATTTTCTTTGCCTAACCACTCGGCGACACGCCGAGTGGTTACTTACCTCGCCGAGTTTTACAAGACCTCCATTTAATGTGGGGATCCAAATGGCAGACCAAGTCAGAATTGCCGACCTATTCGGTGAATCGCCGACTAGTCCATTGACCCACCGAGTTTTACAGACTCCAATCTTAGAATTTCATGAGTCCAACGGTGATCCAAGTCGTGCTCACCGACCTCTTCGGCGAGTCGCCAACTGGACATTTTGCTCGCCAACCTGTACTTTTCAAACAGATTCTACGCTTCTACCTGCAAAAAAGACACACGATGATTTTAAAAACAAAAAGAAAGCAAATAAAAACTTGGGTTGCCTCCCATACAGCGCCTTAGTTAACGTCGTAGCACAACGCAAGTCCTTACTCAAAATTCATTCTTGGGGTTTGCCATAGTGTCACTAGGCAACCCCCCTTGTTGTCTCGGGTTTAAATGAGAAGAAATTTGACGCATTTGGGTCTCCAACTGTTTGATAGAGACGAAATGGGAAGTAACCGTCTGGCTAAGGGTCAATACATCTTCCTTCATTTCATTCAAAAATTTATTGGACCCTTCAACCTTGTAGAGAATACGAGAGAGCATATGCTCAGACCGGCCACCCTTAGAATCTTTCGGCTTTGGATGCTCGTGGGGAGGAACATATCTATCCTTCTCCCCATATCTTTCCTTCCAAATGGGGTTACGATCCCTCCACTCTCTATCACGATCTCTCCATCCTTTATCCCTGTTCCAACCTTGTTTACCACCCTGCATCGGGTAGTTTGCACGATAACCACCTCCTTGGTTGTCTAGGAAGTTCACCTCTTCATTACATCGCTTCAAACATGGCCTATTCGGGGTTTACACACCCCTACACCCACATCATTAATACTCCTAGCACCAGCTCCCATTACATTTTTGGAAAACATGTCAAGTTGGGTCATGATCTTTGTCATGTTTTGGTCTCTCTCTTGATCTTTCTCAAGTTGTTCTTTTGTCAATTTGAAAGTGAGAGGGGAGACCTGATCCTCATGGGTGTACCATGCCCGGTTAAGTTTGGTCATACCATCCAAGAGCTAGGCTGCTATAATGTAAGGTTGTTGCATCAAACCTCTCAGAGAAAGTTGGTCAGCTACTCCCTTGTTCACCGAATCAAGGCTTCGGTAAAAGTATTGCAGCAAAACGTTGTCGGGAAAATCATGAGTTGGGCATTGCAACACCAACTTTTTAAATCATTGACAAGTCTCATGAATTGGCTCACCTCCAAACGCTTGAAGCTTTGGATGCTATCCCGAAGTGTCATCACCTACGAAGGAGGGAAAAATTGCACTTGAAATGCGGTGACAAGCTCTTCCCACAAAGTGATGGAGTCTCTTGGCAATTCAGCTAACCACTTGCACGTTTCTCCCATTAGAGAAAATAGGAACAACCTCAACTGGACCGACTCTTGGGATATGTTCTTAAAGAAGAACGGCCCACAAACATCAATAAATATTATTATATGCTCATGGGGATCCTCATGATCCAACCCACCAAACAACCCTTTCAATTGCAAGAGTTGCAACATGGTGCTTGTAATGTGGAACACAACGTTCCTTCAGTCAGAGGCAAGCGAATGACACCAATTCCACCCATTAGATGAGGGTCATTAACATTCGGCTCATTGACATCGTTGAGGTTGCCTATATAATCTTGGTGACCCACTTGGCTATCATTGCTTCCGCTGACACTCATTTCCTCTGTTTCAAATAGCAACACTCAAACCAAAACTAAAAGTAAGTACATTCAACTATGACTAAAGAGAACAAAAATTGACTTCACCAAGAAAATCTCAAACAACACCACTCCCCGGCAGCGGTGCCATTTTGATTTAACGTTTCAAGGACACTTCATCCAATTCTAAGTGTCAATGATCGCTAGTCAGTGTAAAACCTAACTAAATGAGTTGGGGTCAAATCCCATAGGGAGTGGTACGTGTTTGAGACTCAATAGGGAAGTACGAATATGATCAAATCAATCATAGGAATAGAATTTATTGAATAAAAACATCATTCAAATCAGGGGGTGAAACGAATGTCAAATGGGGGGTTTTGGTTTAGAATTATCAACTACAAATAGTGGTACCAATACGAAATAACGATAATGAGATGGGTTTTGGGATGTGATTCGATTATAGGCTAATATAGACAAATGGGTAATTGAAACTATTAGAAAATAGCTAGATATTAGTGAGTAAGCTAGGCTATAGAGGGGATAAACTTTCTCTCAAATAATTTACCCCGAATCAAGTTGATTTCTCTCGAATATCAATAAGCAAGAAAAATAACAACAGCCCAAACCTTAGTCCATTCACTCTCTCAAGCTGAATATGTCAAATTGGGTTTAGGATTTACTTTCTCGAGCTGAAACCATATCAACCCAATACCCACTGACCATCAATCAATAAGGTTAGTTTTAAAATGTGTCTCTCGAGCAAGCAAAAAATACAATATTAGAACTGCATTTGCCGCTACAATTCTTATATTAAACTGCAATTACTAATTGAACTCACTTCTAAACAACATTTAAAATAAAAATTAGCAATACCCATAAACTAAATCAGCCCATAATCACATAATCACACCCTATGAATTGGGTTTTAGGTAGACATCATAAAAGGATAAAATTCGTTACCAAATTGAGTTTCCATCAATTGGGTAAGTTTGGTTTTGTACTTACAATAGTCCAATTCGAAGAATCTCCAAGACCAACTTTCAATTTCTCAAAAGTGAAAAACTTCAATTCTCCAAAGATTACGAAAACCTAGAGAAAACCATGTCTCTATTCTCAGAATAATAATGACAACTTCATATAATGAAAAATTCAATACTAAACTAAATGTTCAAAAATATATTTATAGTCGCCAAAAATATGCTGCAAAGAGCTATTTGGCGCAGTATGTCGGGCTCGCCGATCCACTCGGTGAGCCGCCGACTGTTCCTTTCTCTCGCCAACTTGGTTTTTTTCTTTCAGGGCTTGGCACACTGGAACTTTAGGTGGTCAAATAGCCATTCGACGACTCGCCAAGTAGACTTGGCGATCACCATGCTTGCTTTTCTTCATTCTTTCAGCTCACTTTGTTCCTTTTCGCAAATTAGTGTCCTTGCTTTGTTCCTCAATCCATATACCTTGAAATCAAGGGTTTTACATCAGTTATTGGCACAAAATAAGCATTTGAGGACACTAAATCTATATAAAAATAGCCCTAAATGAGTCCAAATCACGGACTCATCACCATGTCGATTAATTAAAAATTTACAGTTGTTACATGGACATGGATCATACCCCTAACCAACAGATTACATCATATAAACTTTTAAAAAAGAGTGGGAAATCAGTACCCTATACAATATCCTTCTCTTTCGAAATATCAAGTCAAATCTTAGCCTACAAAAAATTACATTTTTTCATATGTTTTCACATGGAAAGTACATTAAACATTTGATGAATAGATTGCCAACGGGAGAAATAGGTTTCATTTTCACTAGTAGAGTCCATTTTGACAAAGTAATCAGCCACCATATTAACTTCTCGATAACAATGAGTGAAGTTGACATTGGCATTGCTAACACTTCTATTAGTATCATATATGATCTTTTTCAACTTTAAATGAACCACACTCATGTTTTTCAACATGTTAGTGATTACCAAAGAATCTATTTCGATCGTGAAACTGTCAATTTCCTTCTCCACGAACCAATTAGCACTTAACCTGTCCACTGTTTCAAGATTTCTCAACTAATCAAGCATTTGAATGATTTCCAAATCTAGCTAACACATCATTAAAAGGTAGTTTCCATTTTACCAAGAAAGGAAGGAGATCTTAAAAGGAGTAGATACTCTTAATAAATACCTATATTTAACTTATGAGTAACTAATTTGTATAAATATTTTTTTATAGTAACTTTTTTTAATGTGTAATATACATCGTTGGGTAGCCAGGTTAGCACTCCTAAACGTCTCTATACTTGAAGTAGACGTGTGGTAATACCGGATGCCTAACTTTGTCTCCCTCACTCCTTGTCTTTAAGCTAAGGCTCCCTGAATTGATAATCTTTTCGCATGTATATATACTTTATTATCAACAGTGAACCAATTGTTATTACCAGATTTTTGTGATTCCTCTTAAATCCCATTAATTTATCGTAAATATTTCATTTCAATTGCAATATAGATATTCACCCATACGAGGATACTCCATATGTGCCTTCATATGTTGATTTGCTTTTAGCCTCATAACCTTATTTGTGGTGGTCATTTTGCATCATAACCAAGTTTAAGAATATCACACTTGAAATTTAAAAAATTGACTTAGATTAATTTTTTATCCACTTTAGCTGATACATTTAAAACTTTTCCTCATGTGAAGATATTCATTAATTTACATTCATATACATAAACTACTTAAAACCTTTTTAATTTTACATGGTTGAAATCAGCAAGGAGAAAGAACAACATTTCTGTTAGCAGTAATATCATGTCTTCATTTTCTAAAAATAAAAATAAAAATTGCACATTAGTTTAATTCCCTCCTAATATGAGTAATGGTGGCCTTATTGATCTTCAGTAGATATTTATAATCTTTAATAAAATCCTTAAAATGATGAGATTGTATATCCTCTTAGTTAAGCTTGATGGCAAGAAGACAATCTGCCTCCACTTTCAGAACTTTACATTCCATTTCCCTTGCTAGTTTCAAGCCTTATTTGATCCTCGATTGATCTGTCATGAGATTTGAAGTAGGCTTCATCTTGATTAAATATCCCGAGAACCACTTGCCTTGATCATCTCTAGTTATTCCTCCTAAACCAGTATCTTCAATATGAGTCTTAACATTGCAATATGTATTCAATTTATTCTTTCATGCACAAGGAGAACACCTAGTTCTTAGCTTGAATTATTTGAAATTAGAGATTTTCCTAGGAAATAAATTATCAAGTTCGTTAGATTATCTCTAACGTGATAAGATATAAGATCTAAAATTAAACATTTTCTCTCAATCGAATTTATTTTTCGTTCTTTCCATATATGTCATATAGAATATAGAAATGTTAGAAATTAAAGCATTAGCACTATAAGATAGTTGTTAAGTGTTGTTTGTAATATCATCTAGTCATTCAAGCATTGGCTAAGTGTTCATAATAATATCACTTTTAATCTATGAGATGAATTAAATCCAAATGTGTTTAGATTTTGGACAGTCCGTGATAATATGTGAGAGTACTTCACACTAAAGTCAGATCTTCCATACTTATGTGACTCAATTATTTTCCATGTAAATTGAAGCTTGTTTGATGTGAGTTTATTATGTCTGACGACAAGTCATACAAAATATTTAAACTTTTCAATAATGTGGAGCTTCCATATATTACTCCATATTCTGCCATTTGGGCATTTATGTCCCGTAAAAACATCTCATATGTTGATTTTATACTAAATCATCCAATACATGTTTTACTCCAACTGTTTTTTTCTAGAAAAATAATATTTTAGAGATAAAAATGCAATTTATTTGAGACATTCAAAAAAAAATATGTTGCAAATGAAATATACATATTCTCCATTTACCAACACATCTGAAACTTTAAGTGATATAGCAACCGGGTCAATGCCAATGATAAATTTATCAATAAATGCTCCAGAAGCCTATTTTTCTTTTACTTATCATCCTAAACATCTTTAAATTTAAATTAAACCGATCAATAAAAAAAATGGTCAACTTTACATATTTTTTATAGTCACAATTAATTTGGAGGTAATTGTATTAAAGGTGCTTCACTAGGGGACTAAAAAGATAAAAATAAACATACTCAATGGCTAATTTTGGGTAAAGCCTTAAGATATCGGCCACCGCCGCCATCCTTCCATTTGTAAAATATACAGAGCAACAATGGCGGAATCTAAAGCTTCAAAAATTGATGTCCAATTTCCATCCCTTCTCAAGGAGATCATCGCGGTGATACTCTTAAAGCTTCTTGTGAAATCTTTGTTACAGTATAGAGCTGTTTCAAAATCATGGCTCGCATTAATCTCTAGCTCTGAATTTGTAGAAAATTATCATAATTTATCAGCAAATGACAAATTGTACAACAACCATATGATTGTTTAAAGGTGGGTATACAATAAAATCTCACATTATGATCCAATAACTGAGTTAACTAAAATTGATTATCCCATGAATAGTTGGAATATCAAATGGAGTGATTCGATAAATGGATTAATGTGTTTAGTGGGTATGGAGAAATCAGATAGGATTCCAAAGAAGGAAGTTAGTTTATGTATTTGGAACCCTTCAATTAGGAAGGGTAAAATATTGCCAAGAGTTAAACCGATGTGGGGTTGTTGTACCTTATTTACATATGGTTTTGGATATGACGAGATATATGATAAATACAAATGGTTATGATTTTCAATTTTAGTAATGATACCAAGGTCTACATTTACAGTCTAAAGATGGAATATTCTTGGAGAACAGTCCCGAACTTTCCAGGAGGTAATTGGATAGATTATTCAGCTAAGTGTGTAAAGGGGAATCTTTATTGGACTTCTTCAATTGTTGTTGGGTATGACATGAGCCACAACATTGTTATTTTTTATTTAGAAAGTCAAACATGGGCTGAGGTGGAGGACTCCGATTGTGGAGAAGCCAAATTCGATTTAATGTTTGGAATTTTAGGAGTGATCTTGTAGTGATTTTTAACTACAAAGGACATCATTCTGATGTATGGATTCTGAATGATTGTGGGGTTAAATAATCGTGGAAATAACAATGCGCATATATCATGCACATAACAGCGTGATGAGTCCATAATTTGGACTCATTTAGGGCTTTATTGGGATAGATTTTGTGTCCTCAAATGCTTGTTTTGTGCCAATAACTGATGTAAAATACTTAATTTTTAGATATATGGACTGAAGAACGAAGCATGGACACTAATGTGCAAAAAGGAACAAAGCAGTTGAAAGAATGAAGAAAAGAAGACCTGGTGATTACCAAGTCTATTGGGCGAATCACCGAATGGCCACTATCTCGCCTAAAGTTCTAGTGTGCCAAGCCCTGAAGGAGAAAATCAATTTGGCAAGAGAGAGGAGCATTCGGCAGTCGCCGAGTGGTTCCACGATGTAGTGTTGGATCGCCCAAAGTTACCGAACTTGAGGATGTTGAAGGCAGAAGAAAAAAGGTGATGCAACTGCCTAAAGGGTAGATCGCCGAGCTGATTGGTGATCCCAAGTTATTGTGCTGATGGTCCATCATTGTATATTTTTGGCGACTATAAATACGTTTTCAAACATTAAGTTTAGTATCTAATTTTTATCTATGGAATCAAATTTTATTCTGAGCACTGATTAGAGTAATTTTTGAGTTTGAACTCTGAGTATTGAGACAAAAGTTTTCCTTAGCTTTGAAGAATTGAAGTTTTCCATTTTTTAGAAATTGGAAGTGGGTCTTTGAGATTCTTCAATTTGGACCTTTGTAAAGACGAAATTAATCTTACCCAGTTGATGGAAACACAATTTGGTAACAATTTTCATCTTTTTATGATGTCTAGCTAAAACACCAAGTCTTTGGGTGTGATTATATGATTATGGGTTGATTTAGTTTACAGTTATTTACTACCAGTTGAAATTACCTATTTGTCTATATTAGCCTATAATTGAATCACATCCCAAAAACCCGTCTCATTATTGTTAAATTCGTGTTATTTGTTGTTGTTGTAGCTGATAGTTGAAACCGAAACCCATCTGTTATTTGACATTCGGGTCGCCCCTTAATTTTAATTATGTTTTTATTCGATAATGTCTATTCCTATGATTGACTTGAACATGTTCACACTTTACTCTTGAATCTTAAACACGTACCACTCCCTGTGGGATTTGACCCCAACTCATTTAGTTGGGTTATTATACTGACTAGCGATTGTTATCACTTAGAATTGGATGAAGAGTCCTGATACGTGAAATCAAAATGGCACCGCTGCCGGGGAGGGGTGTTGGTTAAGTTGAATTTTGTTCTTGTTAGTTATAGCTTAATCTACTTACTTTTTGTTTTGGTTTTCTTGTTACTTGTTTAGAGAAGAATAAAGGAGCATGTCTTGTAGTAACGGTGACCAAATAGACCACTCTCCTTTAAAAATGATGATTCTTAGGGATAACATCCTAAGTTTCAGGCAAATGGAGGATGAGCCAATTTATGAGTTGTGGCTGAGATTTAAGTCACTATTGTTGCAATGCCCAACTCATGGACTCTCAGATAACATGCTACTGGACTGCTTCTATAGAGGTCTTGGTACAGAAAACAGAGGTGTGGCTGACTAAATTTCTCCGGGGGGATCTCACACGACTACCCTATGCAATAGAAGCCCAGCTCCTTGATCACATGGACAAGATCAACAAGGAGACAAAAAAAAGACCAAGAATTGGCCACATTGTTGACTCAGCTGGATGTCTTGGCCAAGAAAGTCATGGAATTGGAGGTAGTGTCCAAAAGGAAGGACATGTACATCCCCTCTCACGAGCGTCAAAGGACGAATAAGAAAGAGGGTGGGCAAATTGAAGAGGTTCTCTCACTCATTCTATACAAAGTCGAAGAACACATTAGAGTGTTGAAGGAGATAAGAGAGAATGTCTTGATGCTAAATCAAATGACAACCTCTCATTCCATGTTCATTCAGCTACTAGAATCCCAAATGGACCAAGTGTTGGCTTGTCTCTACCCAGACCCAGAAGAGGGGTCGCCCTATAAAAATGAGGCAAACTCCACAAATGGAACTTAAGTGGGGACTTGTGTCATGCCAAGACGTTAACTAAGGCGCTTCTTGGGAGGCAACCCAATGTTTAATCATTTTATTTTAAAATAATCATGTGTTGATTGTGCAGGTTAAAGTGTAGGATGTGTTTGAACAATACAGATTGGCGAGCTAAAAATCTAGTCGGCGACTCACCGATGAGGTCGGTGAGCCCGACTTGGACCGCCATTGGACTCCACACAATTTGAAATTGGAGTTTGTAAAACTTGGCGATCCCAGGAGAAAATTGGCAAATCACCGACCATTTGGACCCCTATTTTAACTAGAGGTCCTATAAAACTCGGTGAGGTAAGTGTCCACTCGGCGTGTCACCGAGTGGGTCGAAGAGCAAAACTTATGTCGCCGAATGGGTGAGAACTGGACGGTTTTTAAAGACCAAAAGTTTAAACTTTCAAACTCTTTCATTTTCCCTCACTTTTTAACTTCCCAAATTCACACCCGCACTATAGTATTCTATATTTTTGTGTTTTTACCAAATTTTAGTCGTGAAGTTTGTGTTCGGAGTTGGATTTATTTGCCGCCTAGCGTTTCAAACTATTTATTCGGCTTCTAAGGTTGGTTTTCCGAACCCCAAATTCTTATATTGTGATTTATACTCTAATGCAATGAATTCTTATCTTAGTGATGTGTGTTGGGCCTCTCTGATCGTAATTGTATGCTTGTATGCCTATTTTAATTTGAATGCCTTTGTTGTTAAATTCCCAAATTTTTCGTGCTTAAAAGTAATTAAACTTATTGGGTGTGCTTAACTAATTATTCGGTCTAGTCAGGTGAAGTATAAGTAACCCGCATTTATGTCAAATGACGTAAGTTTCCCAATGATAGAGCGGTTGATGTCATTCTTAAGGGCAAAAATCGTCAAATGGCCAAATTTAGCCAAACCAAGAGAAGTCTGAGTATCTCGGGGGCATGGGTAATATGGGCCTTAGTTTAATTGAAATAGTGCATGTTTTGATTTTGTTTTCGGGGGCTGCAGTGTTGAATTTGGAAGTTGGGGTTGAAAGTAAGCACGTTGGGCCGTTTGGCGAGCTAGGTCGAGTTCGCCGAACAACTCGGTGGTTCGCCGAATTTCCCCTAATCGCTTTTAATTGCATGCTAAATTTTGAATTTAGTTCTGTAACTTTCGGCGAGAATCTTGAGTTCGCCGAGTTTACTCAGTGACTCACCAAAAATCCTTCTTAATCGCCCTTTCTGCGCTCTTAACCCCTAAAATGCATTGTAACTTTCGGTGGGCTAGTCCTTGCTCGTCGAATGCTGTCGGTGATTCACCGAAAGGTCCATCCCATCACCGACATGCCAAATTTTCTAGGAAACTTTAAGCCAATACTTTCGGTGAGCCCGATCTGGCTCGCCAAAGTGATTCGGTGACTCACCGACTGGTTCGGCGAGTCTGTCTACAACTTAGCTTGAATTATTTCTAACTTTTTCTGATGTTTTTGCAGATATGGCAAGAATCAACATTGATATGCCACCCCATAAAAGAGCACGAGGTATAACTATAAATGAAGGAGGAGCCAACCCTCTTAAAAAGGGAAGGCAAGAGCCTCCAAAGAGAGGAAAAGGCAAGGGAAAGAGGCAATTATCTGAGACTCTGGTAAGCATCTCCGACAGTGAGGGAGAAGCCCGTAACTCCCAAGTTGTGTTATCTAGGCCGTAGGACGACCAGCCCTTACAGTCCCGGAGAGCAGAAATCCATGCTAGATCTCGTCCTGACTCAGCTAGAGTCCCATCAGCTTCTTCTCCGACAGATACAGTGCCAGCTCCGGCACCTCATGTGGCTCCAGTGCCACATGTGGTCCCTCCTCTGAGGCTACTCAACAGACTAAAAGCCGATGGGTTACGGACCATCCTTGAGGAGAAGCTACTCTCCACAAAATGTCTTGAGGGAAAATATTCCTCAGTGAGGGACACTCTCCAGTATCACCGCTTTGAGTAGTTCACTAGACCCCGTGGCCCGTACATACCTACATGGGTACGGGAGTTTTACTTGGCATATGGTGACCTGGTTCCTAAAGGCAAGAAGATGGCAAGCTCTTTCAGACTGGTGGGGTCCATCATAGTAAGAGGGACAGTAGTGCATTGTAGATGTGACCACATCAACGTGGTACTTAATAGAGGGTCAGTCTATGACTACCCAAATGTGAATACCACTACGGCATCATTGGATAAGCTCAAAGTCTGGTTGGCTCCCCTCATTTTTGAAACAACACCGAGGTGGATTGAGGCTGGAGTTCCTATAGAGAAGAAGGACTTGAGCGTAGCTGCACGATATTGGTTTGGATTCATCAGCAGCTCCATCATGCCATCCCAAAATGAGTCCATCCTCCGCCATCCTAAGGCGTCCTGCCTCGGGTCAATCATATCCAAGAAAAATATTGACATGGGAATGATCATAGAGCAGGAGATGGTCATGCGGGCCAAACAGCATCACACATCCCTTCCATTCCCAGTTTTGATCACTGAGCTGTGTAGTAGTTCCCTGGGATGCGACTAGAGATATTGAGGTTACCCCTTCATCCTCCACTGACATTCGGCGTATTGAGGTCGAGTACACTTAGGAGGAGGCTGACAGGAGAAGAACACCTTCGGTGGATACATCTCTGGAGGTGGACATTGACTACATACCTGCAGAGGCATCTTCGCCTACTCCGGCCTCTGGGCATTCAACTATATCTACTCCTACTTCTTCTTCCCCAGCTCCAGGTGCTTCTACCTCTTCCCAGTCCGCCAAGATTACGCAGGTGATGGTCCTGAAGATGGGGCACTGATGTTTTGCGTAATCATCGACACAACTTCCAGTACGAGTGTCTACAATCGTGCAATAGTATAGTAACCCGACCAAGGGTTGGGGTCGTGTCCCAAGGGAGTGGTTTCAAGAATTAATAGAAAAATGAAATTAAGTTCTAACTAGTCATAGCTAAAGACACTAACGATGAAAAACATTGTAAATTAAAGAGGGGGACACAAAAGTGTCAATTAACAATTTGGGGGTTTTGTCACAAGTACAGCAAAAACAACAAAAATAACAAGAAAATCAAGTATGGGGAAGAGTTCTTGGGGTGTGACTGCAATACAAGTGGAGATACATAGTTGAGTACATGATTTCGATAGGAAATTTGCAAGATAATAGTGACTAGGCTAGGCTTTAGATGGAAATAAGTTCCCTCTCGGGCAACTTATCCCGTTTCAAATGCGTTCCTCTCGGACACCCATTTGCCGCATGAAGGCCAGCATATACCTTACCCCACTCACTCTCTCGAGCTGAGTGTTAGAATATGGGACTAGGGCTAACCCTCTCAAACTGAACCTCATGTCGACCCACTCCTTAGGTCATCAGTCTAGTGGTCTTGGTTTCCCGACCTCCCTCTCGGGCAAGCCAAAAACACATGGGTGGCATTGTATTTGCAACTACAAACCCTTTAAGTTAAACCACAACCACTATGTGAAATAACCATTAAACTACATCTAACCTATCAGCAAGCAAGACCCAACAATAATATCAACACATATTTGCTAAATCACACCACGAGAATGGGAGTTTTTAGCCACACATCAAGAGAAAGAAATTTATACTCTCAATGATGTTGAAATCAAATGGGTATAGAGAAATAAGTCTTGATTTGAGCAAAGAGAGAAGAATCCAAGAGACCCACTTCCAAATTGGAAGAAATGAAACCGTCTTCTTCTTCAAGTTTCC